>JAOTOM010003419.1:0-155302 GCA_034440615.1 Ashinkailepas kermadecensis
TGTCCCAAGTTATTACATTGTATTCCTTTAAATTGTCTATCAGATGTTCTACATTACCAAATTCATTTTCAATGGTCTCAAATATAACGGCATAAAATCAGCTGCCTTCTGAGTTCTGATGCCATACGTTCTACTTTTAAAAAATAGATATCTAACCCGGTCATTTTTGTACTCAAGTTCAGGATCTATGTCTCGA
Organism: Ashinkailepas kermadecensis; assembly: GCA_034440615.1. NCBI lineage: Eukaryota > Metazoa > Arthropoda > Thecostraca > Neolepadidae > Ashinkailepas > Ashinkailepas kermadecensis. The sequence goes on from JAOTOM010003419.1 coordinate 197, forward strand.
ATTATCACATTATATTCCTTTAAATTCCATATCAGATGTCTACGTTATCGAATTAATTTCAAATGGCATGGCTCGATGCACGTCAAGGGCCGACGGTTGCTTCCCAGAGGATCCGTAGGGCCGCCGAGCGGTGGCGCGACAAAAAGTAAAGTTCCACCCTTTAACAACACTAAACCGCATCGACTCTGCCACGCCAAAATGGTGCAGGTGAAATTCACGGTTGCAGATGCATTCTTTCCATTCAACGCTCATAAGCGTAATGTTCTTAAACAATATCGAGAAAGCCTGTCGGGCTCAACTCCAGTGATGGCGGAACTAATGCCAGGCACATCGCCTTTCGCATCAAATATGAAAATCTACCTGTAACATTGAAGTTGGGGCGCCATTAACACCCAGGGAATGGTCCGCGCCCCGCCATATGAATGTCGGGCGGTCGGGGACCGTCCGCGGGCCGCGGTGCCCGCCGGCTATGGTGGAAAATAGTTCCATAAGCCAATACGCCAAGTAACAATATGCACAATATATCACTGTAATTGGCAATGAAATTGACGTCTGAAGGCAAGCTAAATTTCATAAATGCATTTCGCATCATATTTTATGAAGAAAGAGCCTCATAAATTGTAACTATATTCTTCGCGTGCACACTAGTGAACGTCCGGCGCGCTTGTCGCGGGCGCATATTTCAGTCCTTGAACGGCATCAGTAACATACCTGTTTTTTTTATTTTCTGGAGATCCCCGATGTCCGCATTAACATTGCGTCTGACGCCTAACGTGTATTTGTGCAAGTTGAACTAGTACACATTGATGTTGACGTTGATGTACACGGGAAATTGAAGCATTTACATGTTGCTCTGTATGGGCTAAAAGTAAGCTGTAGGGTGGCTAGCAATGGACATGACAGTGTGCGATAAAGGATCGTAGGGATTCAAAAAGGAGGAATTTTACTGCTCACACACCTACAGTTTCAGCTGTTACCCTCCCTTCCAGGCCGGTCTTGCATTGTATTACTGACAGATGGCGTCATTACTATTTTTGCTGGTAGGTGTTAGTACAACTGGCGATCGTCCTTGTTTGTATTCTGAAGTGACGCGGATTGCTTCATGTTTGTAGCACTTCTGCTATTGCATTGATGAATATTAGGAAGAAGAAGAACCTTGGGTTCTTTTACGACGCATTCAACCGCTAAGTTATATAGCGTCGCCAACCTCTCACGCCGATTGGTCGCGGGTGGACTCGGTAAATGCGGTCGGTTGTGAGATTCGAACCCACAATCTTGCGATCAAGATTCCGACGCTCTACCAACTGAGCTATCGAGGCCCGAATATTGGGAAGCACAAAAGGCACCGGAGTGTTACTTGTGGAATGTCACCTCCAACTCCAATGCATGGTGAAGATTGACCTTACACTCCTACCCGTTGGTTTCTACTTTTGAGAGAACTCTCCCTCGCTGCAGGACTTGGCCTTGGATTCCATCAGCCAGCAATTGCATTTTCCGCCGTTCATGTGGCATGCCGTTAAAAGGTTTCCTGGCATGAAGTTACATCATCCATAGGAAAGCCATACCCAAATAGATCAGTTCGATCTTCCAAAGCAAGCAACTTAATTACATCCTTACATTCTGCGTCAAATGCAGAAACCTGGGCGCTGTATGACCATCGCAGTCGATGCGCACCTAAGCCCAAATAACCAACCAAATGCAGAAACCAACTCGCAGATGTAGCACATGGGAAATATATCATGTCGAGAAGCTTTCCGGACTAGTCTCTTGAATGCTGCTTGTTTCGCACAGTTCTGAAATTCACAGAGGAACACGTATGCATTTCGACACATTGTGGAATGGAGGAACAGCGATTGATACTAAATAATAAATGTTGCACAGTGCAATATTCGAATTTCCTTGTTGAAACCGTTCAATACGATCAAGAGCATAGAACACTCGCAATTCATGGAGGGGCGAGGGCTGGTAACTTCCAAACGTTGAGATTTTATCCTAGCATTGATAACAAGTTATTTTTGCTAATCAATCCATAGTGATGGAACAACATGCAAAACAAGGCATATCTGTACTTCTTAGGAAATACGTCATGAATAAGAAAAATACATTCGCGCGTATGGAGGGACCACAGCAATGTGAGTACAAATTGATCATCTGTAACACGATTGACAGAGTTACACACCGCCATATATGACAGCTATACACCATCACACTACATGAACCGATCGAACCACTTCCTCTCGAACTGTTCACAAGATAGTTCGTCCAGCTCGGCGGCGTTCGTCTCCTCATGGAACTTTGAACTTCCCCTGTCGACAAAGCCGTGATCATGGGCAGGGCCCGCACACGCCATGGTGTGCCGTAGCTTCGCGAACAGCTCGGCCGTCGCGAAAGGCACGTCCACCAGCGTCGCGTCCACGTCCGCCAGTAGGCGGTGCGTCGCATCCGCCACAAACCCGCCGCCGGCGCGCCCGGCCTCGGCCAGCGTGACGCGCGCCCAGACCAGCGCCCAGCCGTGCAGCCGGCGACTGCGCTCTGGCCGCACGCCGGCGTCGGCCAGCTGCCGGTACACAGCAGCCAGCGCCAGCCACGCCGGCGGACTCTGCTCGTCGGCGGCGACCACCGCCTGGCGCAGCGACAGGCTGCGCTCAGGCGCCGACAGCCGCTCGTGCACGTCGGCCGCCAGCTCGCGCCAGATCAGCACGTGGTCGCGGCTGACCAGCAGCGGCCGACCGCGCGCCAGCAGCGGCACCGCCTCCGCCGGCCGACCCAGCAGCAGCAGGCAGCGCACACAGCTGTCCAGTAGCTCACGCCGGCTGGACATGTTCTTGCCGCACCGCGCTAGCAGCTGCTTGTACGCGGCCAGAGCTGGCTCGGGCTGTCCGTCGACGGCCAGTTTGTTAGCTGTATGGTACAGCTCCGATTCAGAGCGCTGGTCTAGCGGCTGTTGGTCGTCAACGAACCACCTGGCATTTTCTATCTTTGGTGCATAGTCATCGATAGCATTTATTGTTCGTTTCACATGTCTGTCGTCCACAAGGTCCTCATCACTAAAGTGCAAGTCCAGTTCCATTTCTGAAGGCCCTGTGGAGCAAGAACAGATATGTGTTGTCAGTTTTCTCAATTTACCATAGTCGACAGACATGGCAGTAGGGCAGAATTTGGGGGGGGGGCGAGTAAATTATTAGGCTTAGGATTGACTGCGTGGACCCTGCTTATATTTTTTAAAGGCGGCTTCATTCTTTTGGGTCCCGGTGCAAATTTTGGCAGCGCTGTATTGATTTCGGGCTCGCCATGTAAATCTTTGAGCCTCAGTGCAACTTTTCGGGCTCCAGTTGATTTTTTTTGGGGGCCCCGACGGTAGTTTTCGGTGACCCGATCTTCATGTTTGGGGCCCACGACGTTTTTGGGGCCGCCTAGTCTAGAGGTGCGCCTGTCTACTCCAGAGTGGCGCCTTCCTAGTCTACAGGGGGCACCGGCCTAGTTCAAAGAGTGCCTTCGTTGTTCAGGAGGGACCTTTTATTGCCCGGGGGCAGGGGAGCCAGTTTGCCCACACGGGTTTCATTGTTATCAAGAAGGAGGCCTTCGTTAGCCAGAGGAACGCCTTCCAAGTTTAGAAGGGCACCTTCCAAGTTCACAGAGGCGCTTGCCTAGTCTAGATTGGTAGCTGTCTACTTCAGAGGGCGTCGCCGTTGTCCCTGGTAAACATTCTTAGTTTACCAGGGCGCCTGCCTAATCCAGACAGCATCTGCCTAATCCAGAGGGGAGTCTATCTAATCCAAAGGGCACCTTCGTTGTCGCGATCTGGGTGCCTGTCTAGCCCAGGGTTGTGCCTTTATTGTCAAGAGTGGCATCTGTCTAGTCCAGAGGGCTTATTTTATTAGCGAGTTCATGTGTGTTTGTTTGTATTTTTAGTAGTGGAAATGGCAGCAAGATGTGCCGCCCTCGGCGCCACGTATGGGTGTCGTCCGGGGGGAGGGGCGCATTTCTACCTCAACACTTGAATGGGAGGTGTATGTGCCCCCAGCTGCCTTCCACCTTGGATCCACCACTACATAATAATCCCCTGGAGATGCAACTTTTGGATGTTACCTGAACTTTCTCTTCTGCTTGTCAGGCCACCACCTTGAATTAGCATGAAAAAGTAAACCAGGAAAATCACTGACTAATGGTTAATTGGCAATACCAGCAACATTTCCAATTCCAACATAAATATAAAACAAGTAAGACAAAATATATTTATGACAATGCATAGTACACACAATCACAAACATGCAAATGAACATGGATGCAAATCTTGGTCAGCATGCATATACAAATACTGAGCAGGGAGTAATTAAGATTCAAAATGAGAAACAGAAAGCAATTCCTAGCTGAAACAGAGCTAGACACAAAATAAACAGCTGAAAATAACATGATTGCCTTATCATCTTACTTTGCACTCAGCATTTTCTTTCAGCAGCTCAAATACATTATTTGGAGCAATATCACTTGTGAGTATGTCTTTAGTGTCCACTTATTCATAGGTGTTTCATGCTCATTGGAGGTAGTTTGCTATCACATATTCAGTTTTTGAATAACATAGCCAATACAAATGGCATAAATTGGAGACAATGAATGGGATCTTGAAGTACATCCCAACTTCCAAGTTTGTTCTTCATATCAAACAAATTAAATATAGAAAATGGGATATGTTGTCCCCCAAGTGCAAACATGTACACTGCATACCAAGGCAATATGTACCATATGATGCGATACACTGACACATTCAGCATAAAATGCCACATATAAAGAAAATAATTGAAATTACTGTTTTACATGACACAAAACTCTGTGAGGACAGACAACAGCATGACAACTTGCTGTTATTAGCATTTAAGTATGAACCTACCTAGTCTGTATAACAATATTAAATATTGATATACCACTCATTCATCACTCTGTCATGGTATATGTACTTAACCTGTTATTTTACCTCATACTTCTTCTTGCCTTGTGACAACTTTCATGCAAAATAAAGGACATTGCCAGCTAAGTTACCCAACTGATCATTGCACCGGCTACACACATCCAGGAACATGTCATTTTATATTCTGTATAAGATGCCATGCCAAGTACCAGCCAATTAGTGCAGCAGTGCAGGGACTAATGTATGGGTGGTTAGTATGCAACCCATATAACTCCAAGCTGTTCATTTTTGTTTTAAATTGTAATTTTTTGCTTCAAACCATGTTAAAATAATGGTTTTTCATTAGGTGTAAGATGTTGAAACAAGCATAGTAGGATGTCAAAATTTGCCATGGAAGTGATGTAGCTAAGTATGTTCTTTCAACACTTTTCACTTCTTGCCAGACACCTAATTTAAGGATTATTATTTGAATGATAACTATACAAAATACCTATGCTCACCAACTGATATTGCATGACAGACCAATGCCATAGGTAATCCTCTTACCTGGAATTGTGTTCAGATATTCATGTATCATGATCCACAACAGTGGAATAAGCATGCTACTTATTGACAAGATACTGTTAGAAATTAGACAAGAAGACATCATAAAGATTGATTAAGAAGCACAATGCTGATACTTCTTTGGAAGAGATGTCAATTCCTTGTTCAGAAAGTGGTATATTCCACCCTATTTCACTAATAATTTACCACTGGTTTCAAGGCATTTGATGAATTCTTGGACTTCTTAATGCAATGCTTAGGAACATGATTAAGATGATGTGACCACTCATTCCAGACTGCAAAGAATGGCAAATGGCTTGATGAGGTGCACCAGCCACAGGCAAAGAATCCTTACAGAAACACTAGAGGGGGCAGGGCAAAAATCCACACCAGAAATTGAATGCACCAAACAAATACAAAAACATGAGATTAAAAATAAAGAAGCAAGCACCTTTTCTACATCACCACATCAAATCAACACAAAAATGTGCATACAACATGATTAAAGAACAAACAACCAACTGCACTTCCCACCAAGCTATTTCAAACTGCATGGGACACAACTGAATTTGGCAACAGCATTGTTGTGTGGGAAATAAATTTGGCAGCTATCAACTGAGACAAATGTGCCACACCCTTCTTCGTGTGATTTTTGAACTTGTGTGAATTGTCAGTGGATCATCGGTCTGCTCACGCCAGGTACCAGTCCCAGCACCAATCACCACACCAGCCACACCTACACCACAGCCACACTGCTGGCCATCTACAAAGAACCAACAAAATCTCATTAAAGTTATGTGCTTTGCAGTCTGGCACCTTTGAACCCATTCTAATTTGCTTTTGAAGAAAAGCAACTTCCAATTTAAAAAAAAATTCCTTTCCTCCAAAATTTCCCAACTTAATAACCGAACCTATAAGCCACTTCATTTTTTCATGGATGAAAATGTGTGCAAAATGGGTCATCAGCACCCTAAAGCACAATAATACCTTTTAAACATTCATTAATATAACAAACATTTTGTTTAATACACATTATCCTAATCAACAACCATAAATAATGTTAATTTCTGTAATTGTGAATTTTAGAAATTTGGTGGACAATGAACACTATTTGAAGCAAAGTGTTTACATATATATAACGGAAACGTTTGCGGCGTTGTGGCGCAATACCGTTAAAAATAAAATTAGGAGAGCATGACGAGCACCACGGAAGGTGCAAATTCGCCTAGAGGCGGGCACTCAGAACCAGGTAGTTCTTGGTCTTACGTGTAATTCACGACTTGTTGACTGAACTTATTGTTGCCGTCTTCTTGACTTTCTCTAAAGATGCATGGTAGGTATCTACATGCATAGTGTATAGCAAAGGTATCCTGGTGCCACCACTGTACGTTATTCAGGCGATTCTGATTTAAGCATTCGTTGTATGTGCGTGCATTTCCATATATGAATCACATGCGTCATTTTCATATAAATCAAGTATCTTTAATCCTGTTTTGCACACTAAAAACCTGGTAGAAAACAAGAAAATATTTGTATATTTCTGCCCTTCCTTTTTATAAATTTTTGTTTCCTTGCATGCATGTCCTTATTTCATCTTACCCTATTTAAAATACATTCGCTTCAAGAACTTCCAATTGAAATCAGCTGTCTAGCAACTGATCAGCTGTTCTCTCATGCCGTCGCTTGCTACGCGTGTGCTTGCGCGTGCGGTTTCACGCTTGCTACGCGTGAAATCGCTTCACGTTTCGCCGTTTACGCGTTTCACGTGAGTGTCGAGTGTGCGCCGTTGCGCTTAGACACGAGTTCAGAGAAGTGAGTGAGTACTAGGCTGTGAAAGTTCAGTGATGTGATGGGAGGTAGCGGACTTGTGTTCCTACTTTACCATGTAGGTTCCTACCTAGGTACCTACCTACTTACCGACTGGAGTTGGAGTGTTTGATAATGTTTTCCCTGTCACTGTTCCTGTTTTTTTAGACAACAGTTGGGGAAATCGTGGTTTTATTTTCAATTTTTGGAAATTACCTGCTTCCATAATTGGGAACGCTTTTTTCCAAAAATGTGAATGCAAAACTATGCACTACCTATTCATGAATCTGTTTCTGCCACAATCACAACCATTAAGACAAAATCCAAATCGCCATGCCCCAAAACCCGGTATTATTCCAAATCTAGGTAAGATGTGATTTTTGGGAATTTTTTTTTTGAATACAGGGTATTTTAATGTAAAAATCATGATGCGACCATTCATTTTCTCCGCAAATAATTATTTTTCAGTTGGCCAAACAAATACACGACCATAATCTTCACTCTGCAAACAGCACATCGCGTATAATTATCCGTACCTGGTGTGTCACAGACGTGATAAAGAAGACATTCAACACTTCATGCACTCGATTTAATACTCTGTCATCGAAAACCTTAATGTTTCTGCCTTAATTTGACATTATCTCCGAGAATGAATACTCGCAACATGTCGCACCAGCAACCGTCGACAAGGGCCGGAAATTTCTTGCGATGCTGTATTATTTTATTTTTAATATATTTGATGACGTCATGGCAGAAAAATTTGTTTCGGACGATTCTGGTTTTCCGGTTAGGTTAGGTTAGATTATATTATGATATAATATATTTTATATATTATGCTACGTTATCTTAGTCTAGGTTAGGTTAGGTTTTTCTTCCCCCGACTTAATGCATATGACGTCATAAAATCATTATGACGTCATCAACCGTCGCTGACTTAAAAGTAACCATTTGCGGAGAAAATGAGTGGTCGCATCATGATTTTTACGTTAAAATACCCTGTATTAAAAAAAAATCCAAAAAAATCGCATTTTACCTGTTTCTGGAAATTTACCCAAAACCCAACTCACCACGACAACCTCAACCATGCCACTGGACAGACTACCTCATTATTGCTTGGTGGTGGTAATACAAAGATTTGAGATGGATTGTTTTTAGTATAATTTTCCTTCAGCCATTTTATCTTTGGAAACCCATATACCAATAGACGGCAGGTAACAAATCAGTTGATGCACGAGCGTCCCACTCGTGGGGTGTGTTGTGAATATTTATTAGTTGCAGTGTGAGCATATCTGGAGTATCAGGTATGGATTTATACACTTGGTTGACATCGATTAAGTATACTTTTGTTATCATTTTCTCTACTGTTGCTCAGGAAGTTGGCTTATAACAGCATCCTTCACTAATTTAACCATAGCGCCAATTTGTCAACAGGCTGTCATTCATTGGCTGCCAGATACAGTAGAGCTGAGTGCAGTCCACATAAATCAGAAAGTGGGCGCTGTGGGCATGGACTGCTTCGGCGCTGACCGAAGCAGTCCATGTGCCCCTAAGCCCAAAAACCAACCAACCATAAATCAGAAAGCATATTGTAATTTGCTGATGTTTGTAAGTTTAATTTCACTTATTTCATCAGTATCGATAGTAAAACTGATTTTGTTATTAAAACTGATGTGAGAATTAGATTTGGTGGTCACTTTTAATTTATGTGAATCATTATGCCAGGTCTTCTCCCTCTATCTTGTTCCTGAGACCATTTCACCTGACAGCAAAAAGCCACTGTAAGGCTGCCTACTGTAGCTGACTTTCAAACATAATATTAAAAATATACTTCAACTAGTGTTTCTTTAGGTGCAAAGTCCAACTGACATAATAAGGTGTTACCATATTGATGCGACCAGTTACAACATGAGATATTCCTTTAATTCATGCTAAAATTGATTTGAGTGCAGTGATGTTGTAATAGGTTCCAAAAATGGGAATGCTGACGCACCAACATTCCCATTTTTGGAAAATAGCATTCCTAATTATGGAAGTAATTTCCAAAATTAGAAGGTTTCCACAAATGGAATATAAAACCACTTTCCCTAACTGACCACTGTAACATATATTACTGGTTCATCTGCTGTCTTTTCATAACTTTACTTTGCAGGTGCATTTAGGTAGTTTAACGTTGGTGACCACACATTTATCAGCTAGGCTCTATCAGCGAGCTATGGTAAAAATCAGAGCTTTCCAGGGAAGGGTGGGCTGGTTCATGTGTAGATGGGTATTGTGGATCTTCCCATCAAGACACCAACTGTGTACGGAATGATCACTGGGCAGGGGGGAGAGCAGATTTCTTGTGATCATTATCAGCTCCAACAACCAGATATTTGGACTTGTTAAGATATGTGTTACATTAGCCATACCGTAAGACATCAGTAATCTTATTGCACATAGACAACTGTGCAATGTAAGACAACGTAAGACATCAGTAATCTTGTTGCCAGAAACTATTGTCAGTAGCAACACATTGAACATCTTTAAAAACAGCATAGACAATCATTATAAGAATAAGGGGCTTGTTTTTCTGTATTCCAGGGATATTTGGTGGAAAACTGGTTCAGTGTACAGAGTGCAACCAAGAAGGGCCCTTGTGGCCAGACTTGTGCTCGACTCGAGTTGAATCAAGAATCAACTCATGAATCAATCGTTTTTGGATGAGTCGAGAGTTGAATCGATTCTTTTCCACAAAACATATTTTGAGTCGTGAGTTGAATCACATCTTTCTAAAAAATAAATGAGTTGAATCATGAGTCAATCATTTGAATCACAATGAGTCATTTGAGTCTTGTGACTCAAATGCATGTTATGAACAAATAATATGAAGCATGTATCTGTGTGAATATTATGTAATGACACATAGTAGGGAGTAAAAACACAGCATAATTGTTCATGCTTAGCAATACAATTGTCAACTTCTAATCTGCCAGTGAGTAAAGAATGAAGGGTTCCAGTACTGAAGTTATTTACCAAAAACCAATTACAATAACTACAAATAATTATTAATGTTAAGCTTGGTATCTACAATCAGTATCATGCACGAGTCAATCCTAGTACCAGGAGTACAACACATAAATTGGTTGTAATTGTGAAAAAGAATATGGAACCGACATTGTCCTGCACTGGAATTGGCATTTGCACTGAATAAAATTCCGTTGGCTTGTTATTTGTCACCTGCATGTCTGATATCATATCAGACGTGCGTGTGACAAATAACAAACAAAGGTACCTTTACTAGAATGTAGATGGAAGTTTTCTTTCAAGCCTGCATGACGTCATCCGGAGTTAAAAAAATATATGGTATCAATTTGTGTAATTTGGTTCATTTGGTATCAATTTGGCTGCAGATTACTTTTTTCTCCTATATATGAAGGAAAAGTATACTGGATATAACATATTTTAACCAGTTTATATATGTCTTCTGTAATATCCCAAAACTTAGTCTGGAATACAAGCATGATCTTTTTTGTGAACAAATAGCATTGTTCTTGTTATAGCAACACATGTTCAACTTTATTGATGAAAATATCAAGTATTTTGGAATGCTTGGCATTATATAGGTTTTATTCCGGTGATTTGAGCACGGTTGCTCGAAGTCCTGACCTGTGTAATTTAAGCAATGTCTCAAACTTATATATATAGAGCAGAGGTTATCATGAGACTGAGAGAACAAGTGAGTGACGCCTATATTGAGGTTGGTTCTTTCCATCAACAATTACAGGATTTGTGTAAAAATGGCACACATCATTTATCAAAATGTTGTTTTTCTGGTGTTTTCTAATGTGATTTCAACGAATTTGACTCATTCATTTGGAAAATGAAACATTCCCAAGATATATGCACTGTTCAAGTATTTCTATCTAATAAATCAGTCGAAGAAAATAATTTAACTACGGGTCTTCTCCCTCTATATTGTTCCTGAGACCACTTGACCTGGGAGCAAAAATCCACTGTAATACCACCTATTGCATAGGTAACTTCAGTAACAATACCTATGAAACTTCCCGAAATTTAGTAAATATCCTTACTAAACACACTTCCCTTCTTAGTAAGTATACATACTAAACCTTCGAGGATGTATTGGACAGCTGTGCCCAAGGCCTATCGAGTCAAGGCTGTGCCCAAGGCGATATATACCTAATATATACCGAATTTATACCGAATTAAGGCAGAAACATACGGTTTTCGATGTCAAAGAGTATTACATTGAGTGCATGAAGTGTTAAACTTCTTCTTTGTCACGTCTATGACACACCAGGTACGGATGATTATACGCGATGTGCTATATTTTTAGAGTGAAGATTTTGATTGTTTATTTCTTTGCCAACTGAAAAGTTATCATTTGCAGGGAAAATGAGTGGTCGCATCGTCATTTTTTACGTTAAAATACCATGCATTCAAAATAAAAATTCCAAAGAATCAAAATTTAGGGGACATATCAGAACCTCTAATACCCAAAACCTATAATGCTTCAGAACCTATAATACTCAAAACCTATAGTGCTTCAGAGCCTCTAAATAGTCGTCTTGGGGGAATTTTCAATACCTATAATACTCAAACCTATAATGCCTCAAACCACATAATGCTTGGAACATATAGTTGTTCAGAACATATAATACCCAAATCCTATAATGCTTCAAAGCCTCTAATACTACGTCCTGTGGGAACATTCAAAACATATAATGCTCAAAACCTATAATGCTTCGAAACCTATGATGCTCAATTCCTATAATGCTTCGTTGCAACTAATATTCAGAAAGCATAACTCTGGAAACAGCTAGCTGCTTCAAACCCGCTAAAGCTCAAAGCCTATAATGCACAGAATATATAATGCTCGGAACCTATAATGCTCAAAACCTATAATATCAGCTGACGACCGCATGCTATAATCGGCCGTACGGTTCACTCCGCGCCTCCACCGTAGTCTACCAATGGGAGTCACCGCCCGAAAGCTTCCAGGTGTATCCGCCAGAGCGGCGACACATGTGAGTGTAGGACATGAATTGCTCGCCGCATTGGCCGCGTTCATGCATTTGGCTTGTGAAGAGCAGGATATTGGAGTGAATGCTGCCTGAATTAAATTACTTGTCGTTGATTTATCAGCTGAGTCACTGGTTTTACGAATAGGCAATTACTTGTCGGTGATTTCTAAGCTGAGTCACTGGTTTTATGAATAGGCAATTTCAGTGTCTAAGTACCACAGGGGCGGATCCAGCTTTAATAGGTGCTGTGGCCGATTATTCCTCTTTGACCGCTGCCGGGCTGAAGTAGAGGAGACCTGGCGCTTGTGTTCTCTTGCATGGAATAGGTATGCGTACGCTGAAGACCAATGACGTACCTAGAATTTGTATCGGGGGGATTTTGAGGATGCTCAGGTTTGTCCAGTAATACTCATCATGCTACGTTTCAGTGGCATAATTAGGAAGTGGCGCAGCTAGAAGTTTCTGAATGTGTGTGTGGGGGGGGGGACGGGGAAAAAATGTCATGAAACAGAGATCTTTTCCCCAAAATAACTAAATACATAAAACAACACCCCTGTTCAGGAGTGCTGTTTTATGTGCTCCGTGTCCCTGTGGAATGCCTATGCCAGCTGGAAAGAGGAATGTCAGCGGAAGCGGACCTCTAACAGCTGAGGAATAAACAGGGTGCCTGATGGTCAGAGAGGGCTGGGATGATCTTTCGATTTGAAAGTGCCCGTGACGGAAGAACAAGACCCCTAAGTGCTAAAGTGAACTAGTGAGGTTCCATCTCAGATCCGAAATGTCCCCGAGATGAGAGCATGGATTGACCTAGGATGACGCTTGCATTCTCAAAGCACGTAAGTGCCTAGAAAGATGCTTTTCATCTCAGTAGAGGAGCATATATAGCCAGTAATTCTCCGCATATTACGAAGAACGTTGCCCGAATGGCCCAAAAGGGTGCCTACATTCTCAAGCCACACAGCTGTTCGGAATAGCAACGGTATTGGCGAGATAGGCGCCTGATCTCAAGGACAACCTTTGTCTTCCAGCTGCCTTCTTATTTTACTGATTTTAGCTGGGTGGATACACTCAACCGATTGGGTTCAAGCTGATTCTACTGGAAGGACACTTGCCCACCCAGCTAACATGCTACCCGAGGTCCTGCTTCCTTAGACGATGGCAGAGATTATGTGTTGGACCAATAGCGCGCCTATTGCCAAAGTTGCCATGTTGCCCAGGACATGGACTACATAACCTGTCAGGATGTAACGCTTGACATTTGATACTTATATTTTATTTTAAGAAGCATGGTATCTAGGGACAGTACCTAAATGGAGACAGACAGACAGACAGAGAGACAGATACAAATAGACAGACAGGCAGAGAGGCAGACAGACAGAGAGACAGACAGACAGACAGAGACAGACAGACAGAGACAGATAGACAGACAGATGGAGAGACATATAGATGGAGAGTTGGAGAGACAGAGACGAAGACGGAGAGGGAGCGGGAGACATAGACAGAGACAGAGACGGACACGGAGACGGATACGGACACGGAGACGGACATGGACATGGACATGGATAATCACTCTGGGACCCCAACAATGGAGCCAAAAGCCTCCAAAACGTATTGGACCCCCAAAAAGTGTCGAGGTCGCTAAAGCTAGCACTATGGATCCAATCACATGACGTCGGGATACAAAAGATTGCATTGGACTAAAAAGAGTCGGGTCTCAGCCCTTCAAAATCGCACTGGGGGCCCAAAAGATCGCGCCGGACACCCAAAAGCGTCTAGGGCCCCACATAAGCACAGTGTGACCCCAAAAATTGGATTGGTATCCGAAAAAATCAAGCCGGAGCCCTCCAAAATATGGAGGGATTAAAAAAATAAATGTCCGGGTCAGGAAAATGGCTCTAGAGCGCCGAACATATCATCAGATGCTTTGAGGGAGGAATCCCACACCACCACACACCAGCTAGGAATGAGAAACCGCGGGGGAACATGCTGATATTAGCGCCGCCCTGGAAACATACGGGACATTGAAGCCGCCGCATTCCTCTGAAATTCCGACTAGTGATTGGCCCACGAGTTCACCTTCCACCGATTTCCGTATTGAAGGACCTGTATTACAGCCCTGTACCTGGCGCGAGTATTGGTAGAGTACGGTGGAGATGTGAAGTAAACTGATAAGGGTGAGAATGGCATGCAGTTGTCAGCTGATATTAGAGGTTTTGAGCATTATAGGCTCTGAGCATTATAGATTCTGTGCATTATAGGCTTTGAGCTTTAGCGGTTTTGAAGCAGCTAGCTGTTTCCAGAGTTATGCTTTCTGAATATTAGTTGCAACGAAGCATTATAGGAATTGAGCATTATAGGTTTTGAGCATTATATGTTTTGAATGTTCCCACAGGACGTAGTATTAGAGGCTTTGAAGCATTATAGGATTTGGGTATTATATGTTCTGAACAACTATATGTTCCAAGCATTATGTGGTTTGAGGCATTATAGGTTTTGAGTATTATAGGTATTGAAAATTCCCCCAAGATGACTATTTAGAGGCTCTGAAGCACTATAGGTTTTGAGTATTATAGGTTCTGCAGCATGATCGGTTTTGGGCATTAGAGGTTCTGATATAGACCCAAAATTTACCTTGATCTCCAATTATACCAAAAATTTTAGCAAAAATAATATATTAAACAGATCAAGATGTTTCAATGTTAGAGCATCTTCGTTGGCATCTAAATAAATACTAATTTCCTTCTTTAATTAGACACAGATGAAGATGCGTAGACATCAAACTGTCTGTCGAAGAAATCATTTTTGCAATAACTGTTTTCACATCACATATAGGGGAACAGGGGGGATATCTGAACACGTTCTGTTTTCTGAACTCCTACCTTTGGTCATCTCCCACATCATGTTCAGTGCATAAATAACAAAAAGATGGCGGTATTCATAAATGATGGACCTGTCGCTACCAAAACATGAAAGTCTGATCACATAATTCTACCCATACGTTGTGTACAGAGGTTGCAAAGTTCACAGGAACCATTGTAGGCTTTGAAGAGCAGTTGACTTTAGGAAACCATAAGGAAGTAACTTCCAATTTTGTTTTGCAATTACACCAGCATTTTTTAGTGCTACTAATAGCTTGTACCACAACAGCTACAGTGAGGTAATCCTGAACAACAACATTTTCATGTTCAGAATACGGCACACTGCTATAAAATAATCATCTGTTTTAATGTTGCTCTTTGCAAGTGGTTAGAAGCCTTTCATTGAAAGGAACTGTTTGAATATGGATAGCTTGTTCATTTTTTGTTCAGTAAACACAGTACAATTACTGGTTCAGCCATACAGAAGCAGCAGTAGAGCTATTTCTTGCATAATGCCTGAAGTGTTCAGGACCCCCCACCCCCTCCCCTCTTCCCCTATGTAATATATATATATATATATATATATATTATTGTTATAATATATATTATTGTTATATATTATATTTTATATGTATATATATATATATATATATATATATATATATATATATATATATATATATATATATAGTGTGTGGGCAGTGCACACCAAATCATATGGTTTATGAGTCTGATACCATTGAGTCGGATCTTGTGTCGTAAAACCAATAACATTGAGTCGGATCTGAATCGATTCAAATTGATGTTTCAGTCACGAGTTGAATTGGATCTCTGTAGCTCTGAGTCTGAATTGAGTCGAATCAAATAATTTTGGCCTGCTGTGAATCATGAGTTGAATCAGATCTCAAGATCTATGAGTCAAATGTGAGCTGATTAAAAAAATTTGAGTTGAGCACAAGTCTGCTTGTGGCTCATAGTTGCACTGATCTGTTATGTCTTTATGTTGCACATGGACAACTTTGTTTGGGCACCAAATCATCTATCATGAGAAAAAATGTTGCCACTTTTAAGAATAATTGTAAAATTGTCAGGGGAAGGAAAAAGACTGGGTGATGACTGGGTGATAAGGCTAATGACTGGGTGATAAGGCTATTTGGCTGGGTGAGAGACTCCTTCTCTGTTGGCATGCTTAAAATTAACCTGCTTGAATATTTGTTTTCCTGAAATGTCCAAAAAGTGGTCAGTCATTTTTTTCCTCAAGCCGTTGCTTTAGCATAATGTAATGCCTTAATGAAACCTTGTGGTGCTGCCCATGTACTGTGCTGCCATGACTTCTTTCATCTTTCACCATAACAAACCTCCTTTGGGATGTCAATTAATACTGCCTTTGTACTCCACACCCCTAAAATGTAAGTAGCAATAAGCAAGGGTGTTGTTTTATTTTGAGGTGGCAAGTGCCCTCAATGTTGGTTTTACCCTCCCCCAGTCCCACAATTATTTTTACTTATAACATGGGACCCTATGGAGTGTGCCAACCCCCATTCAAGTCTGTTTGGGCCCACTGATTGCCTTCATGCATTGTGCCCTCCATCCTGAATAATTTTCCGAAATAAATGCTCATGGCAGCAATGTATGAACTATGAAATCGTCAAATCAATGTGTATTGGCATGTTGTAAAGACCTCCGTTTCTCATCTACATAGACAACAACATCATGAGTTGCAATGCCATTATATTTTGGTGATGACCAATAGCATTTGAATCACTACACTGAGAACATTCCCTGTGATGGGCACATGGTAGGCATGCATATTGCATCATATAATCCCTATCTCTGGATTGTCCCTCACTAGTTCATTGATTTCATGTGGACTGTTGCCTTAGCACCTGCATTTATAATTAGTACTTGACCTGGTTCAACAGGGCTATGAAAAACTTCGCAATATGCAGACTTGGGTGCTGAACCATCTGCTGGTAGTAGACCAGTGTCTCAATTGGAACTTGGAAGTTATTATGGAAGATTGAGGCTCTATGATCTAGTTTTACACCAGATTATGATTAGGTGTCAGTTGTCTTCTTCCTTTTTTTGTGTTGTTGTTGGAGACCATGTGCAATCTTTGAAGGCATGCTCAGCATTACTACCTGTCAATAGTGTCAGACTAATCTGTTCTGACTGCCCCCATTCATGTGAGGTGGATGTTTTCACAGCCAACACTGGTTTGCCAGATGCATTGCTGCTATTTAATGCCATATAATTACTATTGCATGCCTTTAGTTATTCTTAAACCATGCTGCATTGTCCAAAAATATTGCAATATCCACCTCGAAGTGCACTTGGTGACATGTTTTATGCAGCATGCATATTAGGTCATTATTAATCCACTGTGACTGTACATTCCGCAGCCAGTACATTGGGACTCTAGAGAAGTGCCCTGCTGGTTTTGGCTGCCCATTGTATGTCAAGTTTGATATCAACTGTGTAGGTTTAATCTGGTGGCCTATTGATGATACTTGTGATGAGATAAAACCAGTTATTCATATATTTATATGGAGGTAACATAAACTTTGGCACTTGGCTTGCAGCTCTACCTTGTGTATATTCAGTGTATTCAGTACTCTACCCTGTATATATTCTTCATATATATTCAATCACATAATTTTGGGGATATTTTGTTTTTCATTTGTCTTTAAATGGCATTGGATTACAAAAAGGAAATCAACTGGTTGATATGGGTTTCATAGGATTCAGGGTGAAAAGCCACTGTGTTGTTGGCCATGAAGACAGATACAGTGGAAGCCTGATTGTATTGTGTTTGGTGAATGAGTGCCTCTTCCAGGTGCATTAATGGTAAAACCTTCCCGAAAATTGGTGTCTTGTCCCAGTCTACGTATGCACTCACTGGGTTTGAGATGGATCCATAATATGAGCATTGACATGTAGTTAAAGTTCACATGCATATAATAGCATCTTAATTTGTTGAAACTAGGCATAACGTCGTGACATAGCAGTTGTGTGTAGTGCAACGTAGTTACAATTCGTCGTGACTGGACATGCTAAGCTTCTTCGTTTTTTTATCTCCAATGTTGAAGGCCCACATAAGTATATATGCTCGGAAGTGTGTAGATCCACTCCTTGCATTCTTTGACCACATGTAAGCAAAATGTTATGGCCTGCAACTTATGCTATCGCTCCTCACTCAACTGGCCATTTGTACTCTTGGTGGCATGGGCTCGCGTCGTGTTCTCCCTCACTAAAAAGGGCATGAGTTCGTCTTAAGATCGCCATCGGGTTTATTGGATTCACGTATGTGCCAGTCTTCAGAGATCTACTTAATCCCTATCCTCTGTTGGTTCATGTTAAATCTATGACCACTTCCTTCTGTCTTTTCACTCAGAAGCGAGTTCCGTGACTCTCCAATCACGAGCGAACTCGACTGCACATCACGACGGATCGTCGTCCCGCGCTGTGCAGACGTCCGGCGGCCGGCGCGTGGCTGGCTGCCGTCCGCCGGCTGGTGACGTCACAACTGCGTCAGGCGACACACGTGCGTCGTCTGGGAGACTGTATCGACCTGCCCGGCTGGCTGCCGTCCGCCGGCTGGTGACGTCACAACTGCGTCAGGCGACACACCCGCGTCGTCTGGGAGAAGGTATTGACCTGCCCGGCTGGCTGCCGTCCGCCGGCTGGTGACGTCACAACTGCGTCAGGCGACACACCCGCGTCGTCTGGGAGACTGTATCGACCTGCCCGGCTGGCTGCCGTCCGCCGGTTGGTGACGTCACAGCTGCGTCAGGCGACACACCCGCGTCGTCTGGGAGAAGGTATCGACCTGCCCGGCTGGCTGCCGTCCGCCGGTTGGTGACGTCACAGCTGCATCACGCGACACACCCGCGTCGTCTGGGAGACTGTATCGACCTGCCCGGCTGGCTGCCGTCCGCCGGTTGGTGACGTCACAGCTGCATCACGCGACACACCCGCGGCGCTTGGCAGACGATATCGATCTGCGCGACGGTGCAGGGCGCCGACGAACGGCTCCACCGCCGCCCACTCGTCTCTGATTGGCGCTGGAAGGGAGACTGTTTCCGCGCTCAGACGTCATTTCGGGACTATTTTGGTCGCTGCGTCAGTGCCGGGTCGGCCAGTGTCGGCCAATTGACGGTCGGGTGCGGATCGCGTGCAGTCGCGTGCAGTCGGCCCACAAGATCGTGACGCCGGCGGCGAGCGGTGACACCGAGTCTGACGGGCACGATTCGCCGCTGCTGAGCCATGCTGCAGCGCTGCCACGCCGTACTGCGCGTGCTGCGTCAGCAGCGGGCACTGTCTCCGGCCGCCGGCGCAAGCGGCGGCTGCCAGCCTCACCGGCAGGCTGCCAGCGCGCCGTGCACACCCAACCGGGCAGCGGGCAGCTCCGTCGGCAGGCGGGGCCGGCTCCAGCCTTCTCTGACGCCTCTGCTGACCACCACCAGAAGATGTCACAGCCATTCGGATGTTAGCGTGAGTCATTCGGCAGTCTGGCTTCCATTGCGTATTCAGACCACCTGCTTGATGCGGGTGATATACCTGAGGCAGTGATAAATTATTCGAGAAATAGAGTGGAATATACCACTTAATGAACACTGAATTCACATCCTTCCCAAAAAAGTATTGCCATGGTGCTTCTTGGTGCATGTGTGTGAAGTCTCCATGCCTTGTTTCTAACTATATCCCGTTCACAAGTATCATAATTTCTCTCACCATAACGGATCTGAGATCGTGATGAAGAACATCCCATAGCGCAATTTCAGGTGAAGAGATTACCTATGATGTGCTATGTTACACAATGCCAGTTTATAGCATAGGTGTTTCTAGCATGTTGCGACCCCCAGTCCTCTCATTTACTCGACGCCGATACGTTCACACCTGGCTTGACTGACGATGTTATGGGCGCTGTATAACCTAGGCAGTTGATACGCCCCTAAACCCCAATAACAACAATAGCATAGGTGTTTGCATCGTTATCGTTGATATTGGTATCTCCAGATAAGGTGCCTTTCAAAACACGCAAAATTGGAACAGTCATATGTACGCAATTATCTAAAAGCTGGGTTTGTAGGACTTAACACGATTATAAATAACATTACCTCCATGGCGATTTCGACTTCCTGCCATACTCATTTCGACATCTCACACCTAACGAGAAATGTGAAATGTCCGATTTCTCTTCCGCTGAAGTTCCTCTCACGGCACCGATTGCGACGGTGTCTAAATCTGACAAATTTGCCGTAGTATTATAATCACAAATTAGTCATTTAGCTACAGAGTTCATCTCTGATTTTCGCCATTCTCAAGTTTTCTGATAAAGCTTTCTGCGGAATTGAGTGTAGCCTAAAAAGCGTCATCCTAACAAGGTGGAGATGACGACAATTTGGAGAGCAGAATAGCATGGAGTTCGTGATCGTCCCCCAACATCTCCTCATGAGTGGGAGTTTCACAGACGTGCCAGCCTCTGCTCAGTTCTTTAATATCCTGACAGGTGCTGTTCATTCTCGAATGCACCTTCCCTGCATGGAAGTTCCGATGTTACTTGGGTTATCGATCTCTACTTTTGATGGTCTTTCCTCGCCTGAGCATGCGTGTTTGCCGTGTTCCGTATGTTGGCTGAATATGTTAGCTGCACTTGTTGACATCTCCGATCTATCGTCAATTAAAACACTAAATAATGTTTTGTTCAACACCCCTCGTATTGATGTCCGTTCGCAGCGCACTTGGATCGGGTTGGTAGGGGAGGCAATTTGAACCACGCCAGTAAATTGGGAATTGGAGTAAAGCACTAACAGGCTTGTTGTGATCCACCTTTTACTGTGGAATAAACAGTGGAATAAACTGTCCATCCCACTGTGGAATAAAATATAAAAGAAATTTGAATGTATAAACAGCTTCTCTTTCACGGGAGGGGAAGCCATGGTGTCCAGCTAAGGCACATATTAATTTACCATTATTTCACACATTTTACTCAAAAACATTGTACAAGCTTTTGCTGTTTGTTCACACGACACCACAATGCCCTAGATTTGACAGATAAAGGTTGGCTGTTGCATTACCACCATAATAGGTCATCTACCTTTTTGAGCTTCATATTTTCTTGAAAATCGTTCAGTTTAGTGCCACAAGCACTCAATTAAGTTCAATTAACTCAAGTTCTCCATGACGTGATTCGGTTGAAAACTTGGCGTAGAAATACCCGATCTAGACTTCACTGCGCGTCTCTGGCTTGGCCGCTTCGAGGCTCGACATATCTGACGTCATCACTACGAGTAGGTTTTTTAATCGAAGACAACACTTAACTGAAATCATTTAATTAGGTAGGAAATGCACCTTCTGTGAGCAAAATACTTCAGTTTTGTATACGAAATATTACATACGTTTTTTGCAACAAAATACTCATTACGTGAAACTTGTCCATTCAAATAGGTCAACGAAGACCATTCGAAGTCAGTTAAATTTAATGAACGTTCATTAAATTAAAATTTAATTTAATTTAATGAACGATCGAGACTGCCACAACATGTAGCTGGTGACCTAAAAACGTTGTTTTGCAACACGGGTCCACGAAAAATGCACTAAATAGTCAACATTCCATTCCTACCTCACTGATCCCTACAGAGTGGGTACTTAAGCCCAAATAACTAACTAACAGAGTGGAGGGGGGGGGGGACAGGGTGCGTCAACCCATTTGGGTTATATTGCAACTAACAGAGTGGGTACCACAGCACACCTTTTGGGCCATATCTCCATGACTTGACCTTGTATTAGCCTGACCCATTGCACTCTGGTACATGCCATGCTAATCTTTCGTCTATATTGTGTTTTGCCTAAGATAATTAGGCGATGGCTTTTGAACAAAAATGTAACCTTGATATTTTCACCTTGATCTGGTCTCGCTACTTAACGCAATGGATCGCAAGTTATGATTTTTCAGTGGCCAGTTGTAACTGCCGCCACATGCGAACATTAGATGTAATCAAGAGTTCTGACAATGCCATCCTAAAAATCACATTTCACATTTCACAACCAGTGACCTGACTTTGACCTCGTCTGACCCGGTGGCCGTTGATGTTTTCCAGACAAAATGGTCATCAAATAATTCGCTGTTCAGTAATGTAGAGCTATGGTAATTTTCGTGACGCGTGTCAGTTTGTTTCTCATAATCTTCGAAATACCTAGGGGGGAGTGGGCAATTTGACCCCCATGATAAAGCGTATTAAGTGGCTTTACAGAGGATCGTGCAGCCAACGTGAGCGTCTGGAACAGACGTGCACCCCGGGGCGCAAAATGACCTTGGCAGTCGACGCGCCTCTAAACTCCAATCCACCACCACCACCACCACGTGCACCCCGAGACCCGGGACGTTCCTCGTTCTGATATCGATCCTGTTCTCCATCCTGATCAGACCGACCCCGACTGTTCACACCACGCGCACCGAGGAGCTAACAGGCTCGGCAGCCATCAGCTGGTATTCTACGATCCCACCCCAGTGACAAATAAGGCATCGAATACCGGTAGTGCCCCGTATTGCATATCATTATCACCGCCCGTAGCAGTTGGAAGGTCTTGCGTCGGTCGCGATGGTAGACGTGGCCAGTGAGAATCATGCCAGCCTATTAGTTTCCGACCATCACGCTCCCGTGATGAGCACTTAACGGGTTGCAGTCAGCTGGCTAACGTGAGAGTCATGTAATTCTGTCATGTATCTATTGTCGAACCGGTTAGCATATCGGGACCCCTCTAGAACTGCGGAATAGCCAGAGGCGTATCTTATTCGCCGTGGATTGCATATGGTGGCGTAGCTGTTGGTGGCGACTTCATTTCTTGCTGCCAGCAGTATAAGAGCATAATCGTACCAGACTGACACCACCTGGCAGTTGGTCAACGCTGGTGGTTCGCTGTCAGCTGTGCTACACTGGGTGAACTCATTAGCGAGTTCACAGCTGCATAGCTGCACCCACGCGATGCTATATCGCGGCATGCTGCAGGTGATTTCCGCTGCCACTGACATGCGAACAATATTAGTATTACCTATATTATTAGATCTCTGGAGTTTCGACTAATGACTAGTGTTGTGTCTTGAGGCTGAGGCACATAGCACGTGACTACTATGGGCCAACACTGACCGTATGGTATGCTCTGATGGTATGCGTTAACAGTGCGTGCATATCCGATTTCAGGATAAATCTCAGGACTCATGGAAAGCCCAGGTGTTTGCACCTGCTGAAGAGATCGATGAACAAATCAGCAACAAAAGGTCAGTGGGAAGTGCTGGCATGGTTGCATGCCCTAATAAGGCGCGGAAGATTAAACTGAATAAGATCATTGAATTTCCTGCTGTCCTCAATAAACACCTCACATTTACTATCGCTGCCAAATCTAGGTTCCATCCATATTTGGTTGGTTGGTTATTTGGGCTTAGGGTCGCATCGACTGCCATATTTGCGGCTCAGCGAGGTGTAATATTATGCTTATGAAAACAATGGGAGCGAAGTCTTCCATGTCCGTTCTCTGTTCCATTTGCACATCCATTTCTGGAAGTCTGGTATTCTGCGTTTATCTTATACCCGTGAGTTGCCGGATGATTACGATTCACACGGCAGTATCTGCCTTGAGCTGTAGCTTCTCCCCAAGTATTGTTGGTGAAAAATGATGGCCTTATGCTTGACATACATTCAGGTGCGCTTTCAAAGGATTGCAGGATGTTCATCTTTTATAATTGTTGCATTGCATTGACAGCACGAACACAGAGGCAGCCACCGATATGCTACTCTGTAACAACACAAGGTTCGCTTTCTCCATGCAGTCATACGTTAGGATTGCGCAGTACTCTCATGAAATACGGCAATCGCATAATGTTTCTCCTCTTGAACTCTTGCGTCCATGGGTCATACGAAGCGGTCATGGGGCGGAGCTGTGGTTGTGCGCATTGACAGATAATAATCCCAGCAACATTGGAAGAGTGTGTTTTCCTTCAGGTAGACTCGATTGTCTAAATGTGTGTGGTTCCGGCAATCAGTGGTTTCCAGAAGCAACAGCTTAATTCGCTGCACCGCACCATTGTGTGACGTTGGTCGCTTCCACATTTGATGCAGCTACGAAGTTATATATAGATAATTGAACACAATGTCGAGATCTATTCATCATTGGCACATTTGATGGCCGTTTCGCAGATGTATATTTCACTCCAGGTAAAGTCGCCTGGCTCAGTATTGTTGTTCGATGCCCATGTGTTCTTGTTCTAGCCCCGCCGAGCAACAGGAGGCTGACTTCACGCTGGAGGACAGCATATTTAATATGTTCTCCAAGGACGAAAAGACCATTCAGATCGGAAAATTTCTGGCCGTGAGTACTCTGAAATAGTACAGTATTTGGCCGCAGACGGTGTGGTTACTGGTAGCGTTTTTAAGATGCTTTCTATCATCTTATGTTAGCCCATGACAAAGTTACAAGGCGGCTCAAAATAGCGAAGTATTTTAGCTAGGCTTGTAAAGATATCGCTGCTGAACTTATGATGCACTTGGAATATATAATGTATATTGAGCATACGATATTTAATGCATACGCAGATCCGTAACTCCACACTGGCCACACATGGAAACCTCCTTTTTCAACAGACGTTTTTGTGCCCATGCAGATGAGGATGAAGTAAGTTATGAACGTCGGGCTTACATCAGAGCCTGTGCGATAACCAGAACTTGTTCCATCATAGAGGTCCTAAAATGTGCTACGCCTTCTGACCTACGATAACTACATATCAGCTAAAGGAAATGGCATGTTCGTTACAACTTGGTACTTGTGAGTTGCACTCTTTGCTTAGCTCCAAGTGCGCAATAGCCTTGATCCTTGCTTTCTATGTGTATCCTCTACCTCATGAGTAGTCTTTACAAATTGTATGTTGAAAGAAGCGGCAAAGCATGTACTTCTCAACTCCCATTCCAACTGCTACCGATCTTATTATGGATTTAAGTGTTCGGTCTCAGTTTAACACAAGGATGGCCGAGGAACTGGTAATCTTTTACTATCCTGACTGAAACCTCTAACGAATGGCAAATGAAAACCTCAGGAGATACCCTCGTCCCTGGGCTGGATAAAGGGAGGTCAGGCGTCCTGCACGTGGGGGGGGGGGGGTCTGTGCTCAAATCATGCGCTTTTTACAATACAAATATGCAGTACAGCCGCTGATCAACTAGTTTTACCTTTCGTTGCCATGATCTTTTCTTCGTTACCTCTTCATCGTGAATGAAATCCGTGAGCGATTTTGCTTCAAATGATTACCATTCGGCATGTCTCTTTACTCCCCATGTTTCGACAATTTTACCGCGATCTTCATTCATTTATTTGTAATCAGATATTTGTGATGTCTCATGCGATATTATACTTCACTGTATCCGGCACCCCGTGACCCCACCACCTTCTCGACTAACTAAAAATGGTTCCCAATCATAATCGTGCATCGTGTTTTTCTCCATTCTTGCATACCTCTGCCGTTTCATTGGACGTAACTGGACCGTGTATGCAATGCGTATACAGTTACACCCCAGCGGTACCAAAACACGCGAACACTTCATTTATCCTCGGAGTGATATATTTAGTTGTTGTAAATTTGTGTACTGTATATAGATGAGTATTCCTATCTTCATCTTTATTCACGTCGTTAATTATGTATAATAAACGTATTAAAAATGAATAATTGCATATGGGTTGGTAAAATGCTGGCACAACTAGTTTTTACCATGCCATTGGCATTAACTGGTAAAAACCATTGACTGGCAAGAACTGTTCAGTCCGCAGCAAACCACGATGTGCTTGCATCTCTAGGACCCGAAGAACTTCCGGATCCAGAATCACAAATCCGTAGGGGTCCCCTGCACAAGGTTGTTGTATCTTGACAATAAATATTTTTGCAAGACCCCCTGGTATTAACCAGTGTATGCCAGTATCATGCCAAACCTGAATTACATGAATGCTTGCTCTATGCTACATCCTGTCGAGATGATGTGGAATAATGTTTAGATTGGTAGTCTCTTGGTTTTGTAATCGTACCTTTTCGGACTCTACTCCACGATTGTCTGTAGAACATTTGCGGGAAATAACGGCAGGGCGACACCACTAGGTGTTGAGTTAGCGCCAGGTGCCACCGGCCGTTGTCTTGTATGGTCATTTCTGGTGGTCAGGACAAAGGCGGCCGGGACTCATTGGCGTGTCTCAGATGATTGAGGTGGTCCGGATCCGTGTTATCAGGTGAGTTAGCAGGTGAGGTGACCTGTGGTGTCGGGTGAACATCAAGTGACGCATACAGCGAAGGGATCTTGACGATCATTAATAGTCGAGATGCTATTCCTCATTAATCATTAATGAGAGACGGCAGATGCGACTTGGGTTTGTTGAATCAGACCATGTGGTAGCGGAATATTGAAGGTTGCACATGCTGGCTGATGAATCAGTTTAATCGGGATAATTTGTGCAGCGTGCTGACTTTGCAGTGACAAAAATGTCAGGTGTAATCCCAGCGGGGATGTCATGGTGCTGTCTTGGTGTATATGGACACAGATGGTTCGTTTTGGCAGCAAAGGTGATCTGATTAACCCTACTCCGGACTATTACCGAATATCGGACCCCTGCCCGCTCTATAATCTTGTCTGCACTTGTTGTTCCCCAATGGTTCTTACTTGGTGTTCCTAACCATCTTGTTGGTACATTTAGCCAGGGTTCTTACGATCGTGTCGTATTAGGACCAACCCCAAAGGGTGGTCTAGGGAAGCAATTTTTGTCTTGTTATAAATGCATTGAGCTTAGTTCCAAAGGCGAATATTTGTTATATCTGATATCAAATGCTGGCATGCTGCCAGAATGCATTCAACTGGACCTTTGTTACATCTGTGGACGCCTCTCTCTTTGTAGAACTCGATTTGAGCAGTTGGGGGGGGGGAGACTACTGGGTGGTTGTATTGAAAAAGAAAACGCCGGGGCGATTATGGGTGCGGTACCACGGGTGGAAGGGAAAATAATGTGCGGGTATTTGGTACCTTTGCGTTCTTTTTTCTCGCAAAAAATTGATTTCGCTCCATCTTTTTCAAGAATTAATGTCAAGGTTTCGCTCTTCTTATTTAAAAATCGAGTGAAGCCGTCGAAAACCCACTTCACGAAGGCCAAAGCGACCAGGAGGCAGTCGAAAAAGATGGAGTTCTCCACCACTGCAGAACAGACGGGAATGGGGGCGTCGGTTGAAATGACTAGTGGTTTGCCACAACAGGCGCTGAGGGAGACCGGTCTGCGGAAGACGGACCGACGTCTGCAGGAGATGACCGAATGTCTGCAGAGGGCGTTCGCTGAGCGGGAGAACACATCAGACGTACACAGTCCCGAGAGTCAGGTGCTGGACCTGTCCACATTCCGACGGTGAGACCCTGTGTGTCTCCATAGTTCCGTGAGTCAGGTCCTGCAACTTTCCACCTTCTGACGGTGAGACCCCACTGGGTGCCGCCACAGCCTCCCCAGAGTCAGGTACCGGACCTGCCCACCTTCTGACGGTGAGACCCCACTGGGTGCCGCCACAGCCTCCCCAGAGTCAGGTACCGGACCTGCCCACCTTCTGACGGTGAGACCCCACTGGGTGCCGCCACAGCCTCCCCAGAGTCAGGTACCGGACCTGCCCACCTTCTGACGGTGAGACCCCACTGGGTGCCGCCACAGCCTCCCCAGAGTCAGGTACCGGACCTGCCCACCTCCCCCACCTGACGGTGAGACCCCACTGGGTGCCGCCACAGCCTCCCCAGAGTCAGGTACCGGACCTGCCCACCTTCTGACGGTGAGACCCCACTGGGTGCCGCCACAGCCTCCCCAGACCTGCCCACCTTCTGGTACCGGACCTGCCCACCTTCTGACGGTGAGACCCCACTGGGTGTCGCCACAGCCTCCCCAGAGTCAGGTACCGGACCTGCCCACCTTCTGACGGTGAGACCCCACTGGGTGCCGCCACAGCCTCCCCAGAGTCAGGTACCGGACCTGCCCACCTTCTGACGGTGAGACCCCACTGGGTGCCGCCACAGCCTCCCCAGAGTCAGGTACCGGACCTGCCCACCTTCTGACGGTGAGGCCCCACTGGGTGCCGCCACAGCCTCCCCAGAGTCAGGTACCGGACCTGCCCACCTTCTGACGGTGAGGCCCCACTGGGTGCCGCCACAGCCTCCCCAGAGTCAGGTACCGGACCTGCCCACCTTCTGATGGTGATGCCTTCGTCGCCCCCTCCCCCGCCTGAGGACACACTGGGTGTTTCTGCGCTTCCGAGAACCTGGTGCTTGATCTGCCAATTTTCCGTTGTGGTGTAATGCGCTGTTTAATATTAGCCTGATGGTCAGGATAACGATAGCCTAGTGGTACATCGTTGGACTCTTGATCGTAAGAACATCGGTTCGAATCCCACAACCGGCGGGATTACCAAGTCCATCGCCGATCAATCGGCGTGTGAGGTTGCGACGCTATTTGACCTTGCAGTTTATTGCGTCGTAGAAGAACCCAAGGTTCTTTTTTTTCAGGACGATGGCTCATTTGTCACGTTGTGGTATCCGATTGCAGGATGGTGAGGAGCAACATCTACGTCATCTCCCGAGCGATGCGGCAGCGCTTCGTGATCCCCGACTTCACCAACTTTTGCCGCGACGTGGAGGCCATCTATTGGCACTGCAAGCCATCGCCCAGTGGCAAGGTGAGGCTGAGCCGTCTTTGGCCGGCGCTGCGGTACATCCCTTCCAGTCCCGGGCACTCCTTATCAACTGACGGACTCCTGGGCGCTGTATAACCAATGCGTGCGCATGTATTGTATTGATGCGCCCTAATATCCTAATAACCAACCAACTGACGGACTCCGCAGTCCTGTATTGGCACCGGGCACACCCATCCTCACAGGAAACTTAAACCAAACCAGTAGTCGGAACTGTGTTTACACAAACTCACGGTCCCATACGCACAGTGAGATGGCGAGTCTTGTTTGCGTCTCAGCTCCGTCCGTAGCCTTGGCAGGTGAAGTTGGCCTTACGTAGCCTCGCCTAGACTGACCTAATCTAACCCGACCTAACTTAACCTGGCCTAGACTAGCATAACCGAATATAGCGTAACCGAACCGAACCTAATCTATCCCAGCATAGCCTAACCTAACAATGTAATCTAACCTAGTCTAACATGGCTTAGTCTAACAACGTAATCTAACCTGACTTAACTTAGCTTGACTAACCCAACCATAGCTATCTGGATCTAACTTAACTTAACCTAACATAGCCGAACATGACTTATCCTAGCAACCTAATCTAACCTAACCTAACCCGGCTAACCTTACCTGACTAACCTTACTGTAACTATCTAAATCTAACCTAACCTTGCCTGACTTACCCTAACCTGTCCAACCCCACAGTGTGCGGTCAGTCGCCTGTATTCAGCTGTGGGATGACTATTTATCAGCACTTCTGCTCGGTGTGGGGTGTGCTCCTGCTGTGGTGGGGAGGCGTGACGTTTGGCGCCGAGTGCCGGACTGTGTGCAATGTCTCGGCCACTGCCGGTCGCTGTGTGGTGCAGTGTTGGGCCGCCCTCTGGTTGGGCGGGTGCTTAGGTGGGGTGTTGGAGTACCGCGAACCGCCGAGTGCCAGCTTCGGGTGTTGCAGTGCCACTAGATGGACGTGAGCGTGGGGTGTTGAACTGTCGCAACATGTGTTTGAGTGTGAGTTGTTGAAGTGCCACGAAGCGGTGTGATGAGCACACTGACACACCTTCTGTCCCGTCGCCCGTCCAGTACGGAGAGGTAAGTGCGGCAGACCAGTTGAGACTCGCGACCTTCGTGGCGACCGCATTGTGGGGCATGTCCGCCGGCAGTATGGCAACCCTCGTAAGCACACTCACTGGACGTGAACGGTCGGGTCAAGAGGTGCTCAACCTCCCGCTGCCTGATCCAGGCCGAACCCGATCGTCACCCCTTCACCCCTCCGGATCCGCGCCCAGAGAGTATATATATATATATATATATATATATATATATATATATATATATATATATATATATGTATATATGTATATATATATATATATATATATATATATATATATATATATATATTTTAGTTTTCAGATATACTGCATGCACACACCCCGGCTCTGTTTTCTTCTGCGCATGTTGCTCACTCGCCAAGTCTGAAGACCCATGCACTATTGGTTTCTTTTCGTTTCATGCTGTCTTGACTGAAGCTTTATAATCCTGCCAGCTGTGATTTGTCCTGAGAGGTATTCTTTCGCTCCCCGTAATTATGTTGGCCTGAATGTGCCACTGTGCATGCTGGGATTATGTTTGCTTTTTGCATGCATTAACTGCTAAAGTCCTTGTCAATCTCCTACACGAATTTGTCACGTGCTATGTAATTTTCCGTGACACGCTGAATCATAAAATCTGTGCCATTCTTCCTCAGATGCTTCAAGTAATGTTGGGCCTAATTCCCACCATATCTCTGCATGTGGTCTTTATGGTGGTGCTGACATGACTTGATTGCATGCTTGCTCTGCAGAATCTTCCTCAGCTATCGTGTACTCTATGGATTTGTCTCCTCTTGCTACGCATACAGGGATTACATAATATGAGAGTAGATTTTAACCTTTCAACATTGAATCGTTTTCAGCATGTGTTGATGTCGGTAGCAAAACCGAAATCCTGTTGAGCCTCTGCAATATTGACCGTGGGTGAGCCCGTATGCTGCACCACTGTATGGCCAGATTGCCGTCTCTGGATGGCGGTGGGTGTATGTGGCTGGTACGCCTACACGTTTGGTATGGATGTCTCGTTGGCTGGTGTTGTCTGTACCCACTGCCAGCACGCCCCGCGCAGCAGCCGAGGTTTGATGGTGTTCGGCTTTGTTTGCATGCCGGTCTGTAAGTTTTGTCGGCTCTCCAGCGTGGCAAGGTATGTGGGTCGTGTCGGCGCGGCCCCGTCTGACGCACACTCACGGTCCGACCACTCCCGATCGTTCTGCACCGCTGCCAACTGCTGCGCACCATCTGGTGCCACAAGGGGACGAGTGGTCTAGGGGTAAGATGCTCGTCTCACAATCGAAAGGTTGTGGGTTCGAGTCTCACCTGTCGCTATTCTTCGCCCGCGACCAATCGGCGTGAGATATCGGCGACGCTACATGACTCAACGGTCGACGTGTCGTAAAACCAATAACCATCTGGTGCCACGGCTCCACTTTTAATCCATCCATCCATCCATCCATCCACTCACCATCATCCAGCTATCCATCCATACATCCATCTACTTACGGTTCCACTTGTAATTGCAGGCTAAGTGAGGAGCTAATCGGAGCCGTGACAACCGGAATGAAATGCTTCCACTATTTGCTAGCCTGAGCGGCTTGAATTGAATCCGCGGTTTTTATTGGTTGGTCCAGCTGGGAATGTTTATGGAAAAAAAGATTATTAAGAAAGAATTCGCAAACAGTGAATAGCGATGTACAGAGAGAAGGAACAACCTGCGTGTGTTTGCTCTGGTATGCATGGTGCCATCTATGAGCCGAGTGCCTCTTAATCCTCGCCCGTGTGCGGCATTTTGTCTACCTTTGCCAGTGGAGGGCGTGGTGTTCGCAAAAGCACACCACAGCCACAAGACGGCTGTTGCGTTCGTTAAGTGAGATGCTCGTAATCAGGGACGCTGGGACGTCCACAAAATTGTGAGCGAAACCATTTTCTGTCGATTATTTCCATACAACGCCTTTTTATGCAAGGGCTAATGGTTAGGCTCTCGAGAAGCGTTGCTCGTTCCCTGGCCCCCAGATCCTACGCCCATGCTCGTATTTCTACTTTCAGTTGTAGCGAATGCAACGAAACGATATTCCGCTGTAAGTTATAATCATGTACCGGGTTCGGTACTGGTGCACGTCATATTTGACCGATTCTATGTCGTGTCGTCTCACATCAGACTGAAAAGGGTCATGTCACTATGTCTCTTCTGACCGGTGTGATGAGTATTGTAACCGGGCTGGGATAGGCTCGTGATATCACCAGGTACTGTTATGCGGAACGTCATTACCACACGACTGCCACGAATGACACTCTGAAGCCCCTAGCGTGCAAGTGATGTCTTAGCTGCGTTTGAGCGTGCGTTCGAGGCCTTCCAGGCGAAGATAGAACCTGCGGTGGTTCGGTGTAATTATGATTCCCGCGTCAGGAACGCCATCCATATTTTGCCCGTGCGTCAGTTTAACTGTCGCTGCGTCATATTCACGACAATCTACACGTGTGGATTGTGTGTGGAAAACAAATTAGCATCGACTTTTCTCTGCAACATCCCCTGCGGCCTCCATACTGACTAAAGGTCATGCGACGCTTTCGTAAAGCAAGGTCCTCATGAAAGCAAGTGTAGCGATCGTATCAACTGGGCAAGTACCCTAAGCCAACTCTGCGTGACCGGGATCCACGATATATTTTTGGTCTTCCGGTCGGCTTCCAATGGAAAACTGGATAGCATCTTTCGGACGGGTCATAGACGCTCAGATATTCGTTGTCGTCCGGACGGCCTCGAAGGCACGGGTTATCTGAATATTTCAACTGTCCCAGCAAGATGAACGCAGACAAAAGTTCGGAAAGACGGGATGTAACTTCCCAATTTTTTTCTGCTGAGATTGTACTTCATTTGATAGTATTGGTGACGACCTTGAAAATACCACTCCACCTACAGTCATTGTATGATGGCTGTGATGCAATTAATGAGGTAGTCCTGTCAGCAGTATCATATCGAGTTATCCTCGAATGCACTCTCAGGACATGATAATTTTATCTATTTTCGCCGTTACTGTACATTATTCCGTCTTTTGTTGCGCATCTGCACAGGTCTGGCGTTCGCCCAGTCTTGTCGCATAAATTCAACCTTATTCCCCGAGTTTGTTTTTTTTGCCTGAGTTATACGATGTTTAATTAATTCTGACTACGTTCTCGCGTGAACGCATACTTTCTTGCTTGAGGAAGATGAGCCAGAGAACTGAACAGAGTATCATCAGGAGCATATTTGTGTGTACGTTTGCAGGAGCCAACTACACTCCAATGTTCTTTTGTCTCGTGTGCCATATATAACTAATCCAGCTAATTATCTGATGTCCGTGGTTATCTGAGGACTCCATATCCACCCGTCGGTCGCATCCCCTTCACAGGTCAGGATTTCTTGAACATGCGCCCATGTTATTTATCACCCACAGTGATATTATAGGCCATGCGTTCCCATGCCATCTCATGGCCATGCGTTCTGACTTTACCTCATTAATCAAATGTCATCACTTCATCACAAGTCTGCTCTCCGTACTGATTCACGAGCCGCGGCTGCGTGTGACCCTTCCAACCAAGTGCCCGATGCTGCCGTCGCCCAAGTAGCCGCGTGTAACGTCACCGTGTGTGACGTCACGTGTTCTTGTCGACAGGTGGCCTCGTACATCCCGCAGCTGGCTCGGTGCGATCCAAATTACTGGGGCGTGTCCATCTGTACCGTGGACGGGCAACGCTACTGCATCGGAGATGTGGCCATCCCCTTCACCATGCAGTCTATCAGGTGGGCCCCCATCACTCGCCATTCCATCAGATGTGTGACCTTCCTTGTTCAGACCGTCAGGTGTGTGACTTTCACTGTCTAATCCATCAGTTCAGTCCACTTTCAATGTTCAGACCATTAGGTATGTAACCTTCGTTGTTAGGTAATCAGATGTGTGGCCTTCTCTACTTAGTGCATCAAGTGTGTGATCTCATCTGTATAGTCAGGTGTATCATATTCACTGTCTATTCCCTCAGATGGGTCCCCTTTGTTGTTAATCGGGTGGTCCCTTTCACCATTCATGGCATTTGGTGAGTTCCATTGAACCACCAATACATTTTATTTTAAGGGTGATATGCATGCATTTTGGTTACTTCTAGGCATTGAAGCAGCTTCACAATGTCCCACATTTAAAATTGAAATCGGTGGGAACCAGCTAAAGTGATTTGATGAGTGATGTATTCTTCATCCTTCCAAATAATAGAACAACACACACTCCATCGCCGTGCATTCACACGAGTCAAACAATGGCCAGAAGTTTCATCCAGAGTAACGAACCTTTGACAAGCTGTCAGTCGTTCTGTGAACTGGGCTAGAATTTACCGTTTATTTACTGGTTGTCGTTTGCCGTATGTCGTAAGCTATTGATGACCGGTTTGTTTTCGGTACCCCGCCGATTTGTGATCCGTTTTCGGTATCCCAGTGGCGCGCTTGGCTCGTTTTCAGTAGGTTGTCGACGCAATGCCTGGTTTTCAGTAAGCCGCTGACGTACGGGCTGGTGCTGGACGACCTCGGCGAGGAGCAGGTGCACCAGTACATCGGACAGGAGCCGAGCGGCCGCATGTTCAACGAGCTCATCCTGGACCACAACAAGAAGCCGCACAATCCGATGATCAACGCCGGCGCGATCATTGTCTGCTCTCTGCTGCAGACGCTGACGCACAAGGAGATGAACCTGGCCGAGAGGTTCGACCACGTCAAGCAGTACTTCTCGGTGAGTTCGATGATATACTGGGGAACGGAGGGTTGCCTCTGCAGCGAAGGCGACGGCTCGGAGAGACGGGCACATCACGCCGTCCTCTTGTGCCCTGTTTTCCATGTATTTTAATTGCGTTCCTGATTTCCGGCTGACAAAAACAGGAATGAGAACAGAAACCATACCATGAACCGATTTGCATTAAGGATGCATTTACTTCTGCTTTATATGTCAAAATCATATTCGGCTTTGCCACTCACTTAATTACTGTGTCCCATTTTTGAGTGCGCTGTTTCGCGTTTTTCGAGTAATGCGCAATGCTACCATGCATACGCAATACACTATGTCTATTCTATTATTCATTCTGTCAAAATTGCAATTTTTGACGCGAACACAAAGATAGTTTGGCTCATACTTGCAGTAATTTTTGGTTGCGAGCGTTGCATTATCTCGGAAGAAATCATCCACGGTTTTTCAGCTTCTAACTCAGTTCGATTACATCAGTCATGAATGTGCATTTAACCCTCTTTCCGTGAAGTCGCTGGAATACGCTTCAATGTGTCCGCATGAGCAAAACACTGATCCGAGGTAATGAGAAGCATATATATATATATATACATTGTACTAGTTAAGATGGAATGACATTGTTCATAGCTTGAGAAAGGCGTGAGCCGAAACGTTGTGAATAAAGCTATGCTCCCATTGTTCTGTGTTTTAACAATATATATACATATATATATATATATATATATGTATATATATGTATATATATGTATATATATATATATATACATATATATACATATATATACATATATATATATATATATATATATATATATATATATATATATATATATATATATATATATATATATATATCCACCCTGTATATCCTCCCGCCACGGCTCCCGAGGACGGAAGTATAATCATCCCTCACATAGCCGCGCGTCCTCAACAAGCCTACTGGAATGGTGTGTATATCACCCGACTCCCTGATGCATCGCCTATTAAGTGATAATGACTGTTCAGTAAGCCAGCAGCCAGGAAGCTCGATGAGGTCGGGCTGTACAGGGTGCTGTTCCCCACGACACGGCTGGGCGAGCTGTCGTTCTGTATCGATTACTGCGGTGTCAGTTTCGTGTGGACGGGCGGCACTGGGCCAGCCTTGACCTCCACTGACGCCGCTGCCACAGGCCTGGCGGCGGTGATCGACCGAAGGCGTGTCCGTGTTGTTAGCCGTATTGGGGCGGGGCTCACAGGCGTGGCGCGTCACCACACCGGAAGCCACGTGATGTAGTTGATGCTAGCTGCAGCCGACCTTGGGGTTCAAAATAACCTGGCTGTCCCGAAGACATGATGATGAAGACAATTAGTCTCACTTTTCGCCCCGATCACGCCTGTCACGTGTCCTGAAGCACCTAATGGTACGGCCACCCTAATGTCCCAGAGACCCTTAAAATGTGCCCTTAACTAGT
Source organism: Ashinkailepas kermadecensis (assembly GCA_034440615.1). Lineage (NCBI taxonomy): Eukaryota > Metazoa > Arthropoda > Thecostraca > Neolepadidae > Ashinkailepas > Ashinkailepas kermadecensis. The sequence goes on from JAOTOM010003419.1 coordinate 36,362, forward strand.
TAGTCGCATTTATAAGGAGGGGCAAGATTCGAACGGCATTTTTCCATGTTTTGCGAACAAATCCTAGTAATGGAGCCATCCAACCGCCTTCGGCTACATGCATCAATGGCGCCCGTTGTGCTGTCGGGACTCCGGAAAATTGTGTAATTTTTGTGGTTCAGTGAGTCGTGGAATATCGTGTGCATCAGGGCACATCATTGTCATCACCGTGCAACTTCGTTTAATCTGAATATGGTACTTTAAGACGCTAAAAATGAAACCAAATGAGGAAAAATACTTTTAATGCCAGCAAAGATAGCTTCACGTTTCAATTTGTACATTCTGTTGTTGGGAGGTGGTAAAATTTGACAAATGTCGTGATGCTCAAGAAAAAAGGAAGGCGAAAAAAAAACAAGCAAATAAGATATTTCTATGTCAACAAATACCATGCAAACGTAGCGCGAGCAGCGGCACGAATTACCATGACTGCGAAATCACTGAGCGCGAGACCAAAAGAGAACCAAACAATTGCATGATCTTGAGGGGTGCAATTACAAAACGAAACGGCATCATCGATCCCATCCACGTGACAGTTCGCTCCCACTTGACGTACACCCGCAATCAATCCCCAAAGCTATGCCGGAATGTAGGCTGCTAGAGGCCCACGTGTGTAGGTGACAGATATGAGTTTTCCCTGACGCGCCGGTGACAGACATCAGTATTTCTTGACGCGCCGGTGACATACATCAGCATTTCCTGACGCGCCGGTGACGAGACTTTAGTATTTCCTGAGTGACCGGTGACAAACATCAATATTTCCTGATGCGCCGGCGACAGATGTGGGGAATTATCGCCGCATACAACATTCCAAGCATCATTCCGTAACCTCCATGGCTAGTTTGGTTGGTTTGGCGTCCTTAAAATCTGGTAGCCCCTGCAGACTTAAAGGGTAACCCTTTTAATGTTAATGAAAGTGTAAGCAGTAAGGTAACAGCTGTCTGATTTCGATCTCCTGGAGGTGATCATTTTGAAATTGTTTCATTCTTGTGGTATAACCACGGGACTTTAGGGTGCTTCGACCAGACTTGATCATTTGCGGTGGTATACCACCTTCCCTGTGCCAGCTGATCTCTGTCTTTTGATGTCTCGCGTGATCGAACCCTTGGTATTCCGATTTATCACAGCACCTCACCTCATCTTTGCAGCCCCTTTGTCCCAGGTTTTACAGCACCAACTGATGCATGACTCGGTTCCACACAGCACTAGCCGGTCCCAGTGTGCCACACTACCTGACCCATGACCCCAATGTGTTGCACCAGCTAACCCTTGACTCCGATGCTCTACACCAGTTGACCTCTGACCTCGGTGCGTTACAGCGGCTGGCTGGTGACGAATACGTGGGCTTCAACAACGCCGTGTTTCTGTCGGAACGCGAGGCCGCCGACCGGAACTACGCGCTCGGCTTCTACATGCGCGAGAACAAGTGTTTTCCGGCCAAGTCCAACCTGCGCGAGGTGATGGACTTCTACTTCCAGGTGGGTGACGACTGACGAGCACGTGAGACCGGTTACGAGTGGCATCAGATGGCGCGTGCGCGTCGGCCGGCACTGTCACGCCGCCGCGGCGCACGCTATTTCTGTCCAGTTGCGTCACGTGACATTGGCGCGAGCCGCCGTGCCGAGGCGGAGCTGAGCCGCTGCAGGAATATCTGTTGCGTCACGGCTGTCAGGCCACGTGGCGTGACGTGATATGTCTCGCAGATTAGACCACGTGTGACTCCACGTCGATGTGTCGCAGTGCCGGGGTGTAAGTTTACTAATCAATCAATCTCTGTGCGGATGCATGATATGCACCCACAAACCTCTGTACACACTAAACTTCACATCATTTTGTCTTCGAGTATGTATTTTTTAAAGTCTTTTCCTTAAGATAGGCAGCAGCCGATAGTGTCCATTTCCAGCCGAGGTCTGCTCGAACATTGCGTGGCTGTTGTCTGTTGCTGATATTTTGAGGAGCTTTTTTGACTTCACGTGTCTCGCCCCTTGTGAAAAAGATCCCGGATATTCCCCGGAATATACCGAACTGAACGACCTGAACTTCAGATACATGTTAGAATGTCGTGCGCTTTGAAAAACTAATTCTGCGTAATGTACACCCTCAAAGAAATCAATGTTATATCACTAAGGTTATATCCCTGAGGAAGGTAGGGGACGAGTGGTCTAGGGGTAAGTTGCCCGTCTCACGATCGAAAGATTGTGGGTTCGAGTCTCACCTGTCGCTACTCTTCGCCCGCGACCAATCGGCGTGAGAGATTGGCGACGCTACATGACTCAACGGTCGACGTGTCGTTAAAAAAAAACCAATAACCGGCAATAACCCTGAGGAAGGTATATACTGAGGTGGGTGACGCTTTGTATGACAGTGCTGCTCCATGGAGACCACGTGCGATGCAATGTCGGTTATGGCGGCTACGCTGGCCAACGGCGGCATCTGTCCGACATCGGAGGAGAAGGTGATGTCGACGGGCTCGGTGCGGGACGTGCTCAGTCTGATGCACAGCTGCGGCATGTACGACTACAGCGGACAGTTCGCCTTCAACGTGAGTATGATCAGCACAGGCGCGGGTCTTGCCAGATACAGTTACAGCTGGTTGTCACTGGCAGCTGGTGGTGTTTGATGCTCCTTGATGTCATGGCAGAGATTGCCCAAGATCCACTGGATAGTTTTGAGGGTGTCGTCAATGTCCTAGAGGTTTGTGGAATTGAGCTCCTTCATCACGATACAATGGCCGTAGGGCTCCAGCAGCCGGCTGCTGGTGATAGCCGCGGTGATCGGTGGTCGGCAGTCGGGTGTGGTTACTGGTTTGTCACGGGTAGTGGGCAGTCGGGTGTGGTTATTGGTTTGTTACGTATGGTCGGCAGTCGGGTGTGGTTGCTGGTTTGTTACGGGTGGTGGGCAGTCGGGTGTGGTTACTGGCTTGTCACGGGTGGTCGGCAGTCGGGTGTGGTTACTGGTTTGTCACGGGTGGTCGGCAGTCGGGTGTCGTTACTGGTTTGTCACGGGTGGTGGGCAGTCGGGTGTGGTTACTGGTTCATCACGGGTGGTGGGCAGTCGGGTGTGGTTACTGGCTTGTCACGGGTGGTCGGCAGTCGGGTGTGGTTACTGGTTTGTTACGTATGGTCGGCAGTCGGGTGTGGTTGCTGGTTTGTTACGGGTGGTGGGCAGTCGGGTGTGGTTATTGGTTTGTCACGGGTGGTCGGCAGTCGGGTGTAGTTACTGGTTTGTCACGGGTGGTCGGCAGTCGGGTACGGTTACTGGTTTGTCACGGGTGGTGGGCAGTCGGGTGTGGTTACTGGCTTGTCACGGGTGGTCGGCAGTCGGGTGTGGTTACTGGTTCATCACGGGTGGTGGGCAGTCGGGTGTGGTTACTGGCTTGTCACGGGTGTTCGGCAGTCGGGTGTGGTTACTGGTTTGTCACGGGTGGTGGGCAGTCGGGTGTGGTTACTGGTTTGTCACGGGTGGTCGGCAGTCGGGTGTGGTTACTGGCTTGTCACGGGTGGTCGGCAGTCGGGTGTGGTTACTGGTTTGTCACGGGTGGTCGGCAGTCGGGTGTGGTTACTGGTTCATCACGGGTGGTGGGCAGTCGGGTGTGGTTGCTGGTATGTTACGGGTGGTGGGCAGTCGGGTGCGGTTACTGGTTTGTCACGGGTGGTCGGCAGTTGGGTGTGGTTACTGGTTCGTCATGGGTGGTCCGCATTCTAACGTGGTTACTGGTTCGTCACGTAACCTTGCACATGATCAAAGGGCTTGCAACTTGGGAAAACACAACTCAGCCATGCGGCGAATCCAGAGATGATGACGTTGCATTTTCAACTCGGACAAACTCGTGAGACAATGCTGAAGCGTCTGACAGTGACATTGATGGCATTGATGTTGACTTTGTTGGATGAAGTATTCATGGTACCTTTTTGTCTCATGCTAGCTTTGGTATTATCTACAGGTGGTGATACATCTACGAAATCCCGGTTATTTTAATCTTGCTCCATTATTTGTCACGTGGAGGAGCAAGATTTCGCCAATAACTATCATCGCTTTTATATATATATATATATATATATATATATATATATATATATATATATATATATATATATATATGCATATATATGCATATATACGCTTAAGACGTCAGCGTTATCGGAGTTTATCTTATTTTTATTCACATTTTCTAGTTTTCAGTTTCAGTTCAGTTGTTCTTTAGCAGAGACGCTATGGAGCAAATTATCGAAAGAAGCAACATGAAGACAAGAAAAGTTGTTATAAAGCTACTCATAAATCAAGGCATAGCATTACCTGCTACATTGTGTTTATATTTTCGACGTCCCACCCAACATTGATCTTCATGAATTATGCGAATCATACAGGTCACTCCGATGCACAAATCAGATACACGGGCAAAATAATGTCACATTCCACCCACATTTATATAGGAACTTCAAAGGTTTGGATTCAGCTGAAATGGACATGATGGAATACTACCTCCAATGTACTGTACTGTTACGTGGCTGAAGTTGTATCATGCAAAGCCAGGTATGTGTCTGTATGTGTGTTTGGTGTAGATTGTCCCAGCCGTGGCCAGCCTTCGTTCATCATGCCATTGCAAAATGCTGGAGCTGTCCGCTGTCAGTATGACTCCATTTGACTTCTGCCGAATTTCGGGAACGTAAATTAAAGTCAAAATCCTGTCAGGAGATTGAAGCATTGACCGCCCCGGTAGCTCTGTTGGTTAGGGCGCTGGCCTGCTCTGGTCTCCTGTCCTGGCAACGCAGGGTTCGGTCCTTCGCGCGCTCGCATTTAGCCCCGGCTGGGTCAGTTGGCAGCTGGCCCGTAAGGCGGGGGTACCGGGCGGCCGTGTCGGTGCATTGACGGCACGTTAAACTTTCGGTCAAAATTCTTCCGTTGAACTGGAATTAATGGATCGGGTGGCGGGGCCAGGGTTCACGCAACAAGCTCTGCTTAGCAATAGAACCCTGGTTCATAAAGCCACCCCAACAAGAACTCGGATTAAATTTAAAAAAAAAAAAAAAAAGCATGTGATCATTAGAACGTGTTGCCTTCCACTTATGCTTTGTTCTGTCATAACACTGGTGTATCCGTGTCATGAGATTAGGTAACATCACTGGAATGCAACACCTAATGGTGTTTCGACCTCCCAAGAACTGATTTATCACTTCTTCAATTTACCTTCTTGGTATTTGACAGCATTCAACTGGACTAACAGGTTCCAAATTAAGCCTTGCGAGCTAACGACGCTGACCATCTTGCTGCAATGCCATCAAGTTCATTGATCACGTTCTGTTCTATTTGGTAATATTCAAAATCCATTGTCGGTTCTCTTCTTTCTTTGTTGGTGGGAGACTCATGCTATCTTGCGATGCATCCAGCACCGGATGTTTACCAGCCGTCTGCCGCCTGTTATGTGTTGCAGAGATGTGTCACTGACAGATGACTACGCAGAGATCTAGAGGAGAGACTGAACTCTGAAGCTGTCGGCTTGGAGGCAAGATTGTTATCAACATCCCATCATGCGTACACCATCGTGCTGTTGTTGTCTAACGCGTCCGTCGGAGGCGTGCCTCTGTCAGTTAGATGGCCACCTTTCGCTCGGTCTTGCTAACTACGGTTCGGCTGTCCGCCGCCAGGTGGGACTACCAGCCAAATCCGGAGTTTCGGGAGGAATGATGCTGGTGGTGCCCAATGTGATGGGAATCTGCCTGTGGTCGCCGCCACTCGACATGTACGGAAACTCTGTACGTGGCATTCAGTTCTGTCAGGTGAGTGACATGTCAGTAGCCTTCAGGGGCTACTGACTGCATGTACAGATAGGCAAAGGAGTACATGTATGTACAATGAGACGGCATGTGCAGATAGGTAAGCAGCATAGGAGTAGTTCAGCTGCATTAAATGAAGATGGAAATATAAATATGTAACGTAGATCATCCACTAATCGAGCAGCGTGAGGAAGGACCTTCGCCACCCTTCGAGAGAATCCTGGTGAAACCCGTGGAATGGTATCTGATCCTTCCTGCCATAAGTTCCCTGAAATTGCCATGAATTGGCACCGCTGCCACTACGTTGAGGAAAGTCCCCGGTAGCGATTGGTGAATGGACTAAGTCGACCCATGTTATCCGTCAAGCATAACCCACGAAACACCCTTACATCATCGGAAATTTATCTGTATTCGCCACTCCCTTGTTTCGCCACAATTTCTGGTGATGCCCCTAGATTAGCACCTACCTTCCCCACCCGTAATATTCTCTGGTGCCTCATCTGAATTAGTACCTCCTTTCCATGCACAAAATACTGGAACCGGCCTTGAATCTGCACCTCCATCAACCTGCCGATACAGGTCCTTGGTATTGTCGATGAATTGGGCCATAATTGTCAACTCCATCACTCGCCCCCCCTCCCCCTCCCTCCCGAGACAAATTTCCCGGTGACGTCACTGAATCGGCTCCTTCACCTTCTGCTCCGGTGCACACGGCTGGCACTGGTTGCAGTCAGCTGGCTACAATGCTGAATTCGGAATGTCTGAATTGTTTTTTCCACGAAGACTTGATTCATAAATGGAATAGTTGTCTTTGCAATTCCATTGACAAATACAAAGCATTATCGCACCCATCACAATGCTAAGCTGCGACCCGGAAGTTGAGTGTGAAAAGTGTAGAGCACATGTCACCCTTTCGGCTTCCCCACTCACTGAACAAATATTTTATCGTGATACTCTGCGAGAGCTGCCAGGAAACTCACTTATTCTCATTTTGTATTCAATGAGCTCGACATCCTCCCCCTGCACACGAGGAATTGTTTCCATAGTACGTCACACCTGTTTGAGCCCCTCTGATCTTTATACGTAGTGTAACTCTAGCTAGCTGGTTTTTTCTGAATACTAAATCAGATGCTCGTTTTTGTTGGCTTCGCACCAAGTCGGGCACGCACATTTCGAGCGATTTTTTTTAGTATCATGCTTGTTTATTAACTTCACTTTCTTTTTTTTCAAGCGAGGATGGAGTAAAAAGTTCATGCCTGGAAGGATGTCATGGTTGCATATTTTCACAAAAGAGAAGTCAGCGCCTTTGTATGTATATTGTTGTTTCAGTTCGATGTATTTGAAATTCTAGGATGCAGCAAGTTTTCTTTCAAAGATACGCGTGAATTCCTTTGGCCCTTTGCATTGAATCTCGAAGAAAACAGCCAACATGATTTTTTTTGTGTAGTCTGCGAAGTTAGCAAGTTACAACCAATTTATTTTGTGGTTGTATTAAGCGAAAATGGTGAGTGGCTAAGAGAACAGGAGTGTGTTCCAGGCGTTTATATATTTTGGGTATATTCAAAGTATTTTTCACCACAAAAATGCATGTTAAGAGTGTCACTAGTCTCACACATGGCAAACAATGTTTACCTTTCCGACCCTTGAAAACCCGCCACTGGTAGCCTCCTGTTCTGCTAGGTAAGTGGCCTATCAGCGGTCTCATGTTCTGCCAGGTAAGTGTCCCCTCCCCCTCTTGCAACTGCGCCAGTCTCTGTATGATGTGCTTGAGAACGATTATGAGCAATACTGGACCATCATCCATCTTCGCCCATCTAGTTCCTCATAGGGACCGTTTCCACGTCATGGTACCCCTGCAATGGCCGCCATGTGAATGGTCTGTAGTCTTGACGTCATCGTTGTGGTCGATATCTTCGGCTGGTACCCCTGCAATGGCCGCCATGTGAATGGTCTGTAGTCTTGACGTCATCGTTGTGGTCGATATCATTCGGCTGCATGTTATGTATGATGCCAGAGCCTCGAATTGTTTTTGATATGACTATAGTATTAGTGATGATGTGGAAGTAGGCGTCACACCAGTATAAGGCGCCTGTGGGGGCAAAGGCTTCAAGGGCAACCTCTTTGCCACCCGGAACAGATGGCAAGTGCAGGCTGCGGTGCAAGGTGCATGGTAAGCTGCCCATGCGCGGGAATTCCACCGCAAAGCTTTTCCTTGAACAAAGATTAAGTGCACTTCATGAAGAGCATGGAAATAAAAAATGTGGCACAGATCAAAATTAAAAGATCGTATCTCTGAGTACAGAAATTATGACTCAAAACGCCGGGCCAAAAAACGTTATCACGGTTTGACGGATATTACAGCCGTGCCGCTCAGATGAACCTTTTTACCTTGTACACGAGAGTAGACTGGCTCAGGGTTCGTCCTCACTCGTAGTGACGCGCCAAGTGTTGTGTCGTTAGCCAAGAATGTGCGCACAGTACAATGGGATGTGGATCACCACACTGTAGTGCATGTGGTGTATGTCTGGCAAATGGTGTACCAGGTAATTTTCCACATTTGTCGAGTAATGAAGAATTGTGTGGTGTTTCTCCTCTTTTCCAGGAGCTCGTCAACATGTTCAACTTTCACCGCTACGACAACTTGAAATACAGTACGGACAAGAAGGATCCGCGGCGTCACAAAAACGAAACAAAGGGCACCAACATAGTGAACTTGCTCTTCTCGGCGGCGTCTGGTGATGTCAGCGCCATGAGAAGGTACGCCCGGTGGCGTTAGGGTCATGATAAGGTACTTCTGATGATGGAAAGTACGTCCGTTGACGTCGGCGCCATCAGAAGGTATATCCAGCGGCGCCAGGACCATGGTAAGGTACTTCCGATGATGCCTGTGTTAATGGAAGATACGTCCGGTGAGGTCGGCGCCATGAGGGGGTACGTCTGGTGACGTCGGCGCCATGAGGAGGTACGTCCGGTACCGGCGCCCTGAGGAGGTACGTCTGGTGACGTCGGCGCCATGAGGAGGTGCATCCGGTGACGTCGGCGCCATGAGAAGGTACGTCCGGTAACGTCGGCGCCCTGGGGAGGTACGTCTGGTAACGTCGGCGCGCTGGTCGTAGGTGCCGGGCTGCCATTATCTGATGTGGGTAGCTCAGTTTCGGCGGTCAGAGATGATTCAGTCCAAGAACTCGATACAGTCCTCTGTCGGTCCGCGCCTACCGATCTCACGGGCACTGGGCTAAATCGATATCTAATCTCAGTAGGTCTTATATCTTAAGACTACCGTCTCTGTCCTGGCTCTAAGGGCAGGTAGACGCGCAGAGATGGCTGCACTGGAACTCGGCGAGATTCTGGGAGTACTGCTGGGTGGCAGCAGATAATGATCGATGGCCTTGTCCAAGTAGGGATATGTCATCCTGTTCAGCTTGGTAGCTTGTGTTACGTGACGTTGCATGCTGCGTATGTGTTGTCTCCTTGGATTATCTAATATGTTGCACAACTAAATAGGACGGGTGGTACAGCGCAAGCGTTGGGTAGGTGCCCTCATTTGTCAGCAGTAAATTGGCTACGACTATGCATACCCAGTTTCCCACGGCAGTGTTCATAGATCGAGTCACGGCTCTGGGAAGGGGGGGGGGTGCTGTACTGCTGTACCCCAATATGTTGACAGTGGTAGCGGGCGTCGCCTGTCGCAGGCTATCATCTCATTATTGTCCTATGTTGCCTCTGCGTCTGGGCACGACACCTCTGGCCTGTCGTCAGCTGATTATTGTGCTGTATTGCATCTGCATCTGGCACGTGACCTCTGGCCTGTCGTCAGCTGGTTATTGTGCCGTATTGCATCTGCATCTGGCACGTGACCTCTGGCCTGTCGTCAGCTGGTTATTGTGCTGTATTGTTTCTGCATCTCGGCGCGTCACCTCTGGTCGGTCATCAGCTGTTTAGTGGACTGTATTGCCTCTGTGTTGGACGCGTCACCTCTGGCCGGTCATCAGCTGATTGTGCTGTATTGCCTCTGTGTTGGACGCGTCACCTCTGGCCGGTCATCAGCTGATTGTGCTGTATTGCCTCTGTGTTGGACGCGTCACCTCTGGCCGGTCATCAGCTGATTGTGCTGTATTGCCTCTGCGTGTGGGCGCGTCACTTCTGGCCGGTCGTCAGGCACAAGCTGTCGGGGATGAACATGTCGGAGCTGGACTACGACGGTCGGACGGCTCTGCATGTGGCCGCCGCCGAGGGACACCTCGAGTGTGTCGAGTTCCTGCTGCAGCACTGTCGCGCCTCGCCAGTCATCCGCGACCGCTGGGGCAACACGCCACTCGAGGACGCCGTTCGCTTCAACCACCAGCGCGTGGCCGAGCTGCTCACGGTCTGGGTGGAGCGCTACACGGCCGCCGAGCAGACGCCGCCGGCCGGCAGTGCGGCTGAGTAGTGTCGGACGGCTGGCTGGTACTCCCCAGGGTACCTCAGACCCGTTAGGCGGCGCTCCCCGAGTCATGTCAGATCCGCTAGATGGCGCTCCCCGGGCCATCTCAGATCCGCTGGGTAGCGTTCCCCGGGTCACCTCAGACTCACTGGATGGTGTTCCCTGGGTCGCCTTAGACTCGCTGGGTAGTGCTCCCTAGGTCACCCCACGCCAACTGGGTAGTGTTGCTGGGCTAGCATAGCCCATCATGTGCTATCTTCGTCCCGATTGTTAGGATGCCAGCAGCTGTCACTCATATCACTGAGAAATGCCGCTGCCCGGCGTCTTCTACCAAACCGGTTCCAGATGGTAAGGCACTGACGCGCGACTATGAAGGAGACAGCTGCTGTTTAGCGAGCAATCTCCGTTTCGCACAGTGCGCTTTGGTTTTCTGAAGGTGAAAGTTTGTGTCTGTTGTTCTTCACGAGAGGTATCGACTTCGACCCTCTGCTGCAGCTTTCGCTTAATTCGTCACCAATGGCCAATTAAGTGGCAATGGGGACTAGCCGTACCTCAGAGCCTATGCCAACTTTTGCCGCTGTCTGGAGACAGCCCTACCCAGTGTATCAAACTAACATTTATAAGGATGTATTCTGATGAAGAACTGAAGACGTATGAAAGGCACGACTAGATCACTTCCCAAGCAAGTAATACACTGGTAAATATAATTTTACGTTGCACTCTCTCATTAACATCGCTGTCTGGGCAATGCCAAGTAAGTTCGGCGGTTCAGACAACAATCAAATTAAGTGCTGAAGTGTTACTCTAATGGAGGTCGCTATGCATGCCATGCGGCTAGGATTTGAACTTTAATCATTGCAGATTCACCTTTCACGAAAAAGATGCCTTTGTTTCCTCACCGATTTTATCACACGTACTTCAGAGGTCGGAACCTCACCATATCCTACTCAGATCTCTGGTTGTCACTCTTTCACGCATGAGTGTGAGGGGTTTGATGGCTGCGCCTGCGTATCTACGTGGCTATTTCCTGCCACGCCATTTGTACATGGGTGGTTGTCCTCTGCCATGGACCTGTTGCGCCTGGAGATGGCCATCGGTCGGAGCCACCTCCAGGTGCCTCGTGGCGCCGTACGTGTGTGTTGGAGGTGGCCGTTGCCCCCTGTGTGTGGGTCGTCCTTCCGTTGTGTCCGAGACGGCCCCTGGCGCGAGGTCAGGGATCTGTGATCATTGGCTGGCATGACAGGCCAGCGTCCCACCTCGTCGAATGCCATGAGAATGGTGAGCCGAATAGGCACATTGATTGATTCACTAGAAGTGATAGCATGTAGAACGTCGCGTTTGAGTCAAGTGGATACATGGCGTCGTGCATTTTCCCCGCATGCTTGTGGGTGCTCAGTCCTGGGCGTTAAAGTAGATGTTGTATATGAAAGTGTTTCTGCCGGACCTTAAATTAATACAAGGTTGTCGGCACTGGTTGGAATTCTTGCGAACGATGGCGTACCAAAATGAGATAGAAATGCTCTGATGTGATACGATAATTGTATTGGCCCTCAAGGCTGTACATGGTATATGGGTTCAGGAAATCATGTACATATCTGGAAATGATGTTGGATTTTTCTCTCAAAATGTCATGTATTCTGAATTGAAGCGCTAGGTGAGTGACGTGGCTGCCCGCCCTATCCCTTGTGAAAACCTGTCCTGTGTTCGTCAGCTGTGAGAGTAGCGGTGTCGGAGCACTGGTCAGTGCTGACACTGGGTGGTCACGCGTCCGCGACCCGTCCACTAGTGTCCCGTTCCACAGGTGCGTGGAATGCCACCGCCATCGGCCCCAGTGCTGTCACCTTTGCACTCGTGTGTATGGTCGACGGTGTTAGTCATCTCCTCCCGTATTGAGTAGTCGTGGCAACGTAAACTGCTTGTTGACGTGCCGTCGGGCTGCCGTCCACCGTGCGGTGACGTACTGTCGGGCTGCCGTCCACCGTGCGGTGACGTACTGTCGGGCAGCCGTCCACCGTGCGGTGACGTACTGTCGGGCAGTCGTCCACCATGCGGTGACGTACTGTCGGGCAGCCGTCTACCGTGTGGTGACGTACTGTCGGGCAGCCATCCACCACCGTGCGGTGACGTACTGTCGGACAGCCGTCCACCGTGCGGTGACGTACTGGCGGGCAGCCGTCCACCGTGCGGTGACGTACTGTCGGGCAGCCATCCACCACCGTGCGGTGACGTACTGTCGGGCAGCCGTCCACCGTGCGGTGACGTACTGTCGGACAGCCGTCCACCGTGCGATGACGTACTGTCGGGCAGCCGTCCACCGTGCGGTGACGTGCTGTCGGGCAGTCCCCCCCTCCAGCTGTTTCCAGCTGTGAACGCAGGGGCTTCCAGTCACGTAGCCCGCACCGACTCGTGAACAGTTGAGTGCTGTGAAATTGATGCTAGTCGAACTGCTGGTGAATGATTGTAGTTCGGAAAGTGAGCGATGTGATTGTACGTTAAGTGTTTCTGCGCTTTGAAAGCGAATGTCCGCGATGTTGTGCCTTGTCGTTCCAATTTGGCAGTAGTTTTAGTTCTGATGTGTGATGTGTTAGTGCCCATTAGCATCTTAAAGTTTTTGTGTACATAAGTAGAGACGGGTAGCCCTGCATTTCAACGTTCCAGCGAGGACCATGTTAAAAGTAATCCTATGGTAAGTTGTGTGCATTTCCTGAAGCATTAGAACAAAGACACTGATGAGTAAGTGCACTTGCGGACCCTGCCTCCTTGAGAGAGAGTATTTCCGAATTAAGTATCTCGCCAGGGAGATTTTGTTTGGTACGATAGTTGTACTGAACTTTTCATTTCATGTTCATTTCAGATACTCACATACGCTTTTATTGGTGATCTTCTCGAGTATGCTTATTCTCAGGGGTAGTCTTGCGAATCGCCATAAGTTTAACGCTAATGTTGATGCCATGCTAATGGAAGCGCGCGATCATCATCATGGTGTGCAATGAATCGTCATCCTGATTGTTTTGTGTAGCAACCGAGATACTTTCCGCGGCTGTTATCACCCAATTGTAATAGTACCTGTGACAAGTAGCACACTATTGAGGTGGCTGGGGACTTTGCCAGTCACTAATTTGTTTAACGTTATATTCAGCGCATATTATAGCCACCTGGACGTGTTGTGTCGCTGTTCATGATATACATGTTCGACTCTGGACTCGGTCAGGATGTGGCCGGTGTCGGACTCGACCAGACCGTGTCCGGTGTCCAACTGACAGCGAGAGTGACGAGCCGTCGGGCATGCATACAGGCGCCCTTGAACTCGACCCACATCCGTCATGGCGGTACTGCCCGCTGGCAGTGGTACTCGTTGCCGCCCCTTGTGCTCAACCTCAGAGCAATACATGTCATATTTCACGCGCCGTTTTCGTCTCAAGTGGGCCCAGCGGCTGGAGATAACCCGGCAGTGGCTCAAGGACCGTCGTGCCGCCAGGTGGCAAAGCCGCGATCTTGCCTGGAGGAAGCATGGAGGACAGAATACATTGACACATATGTGGAAAAAAGCACTTTAGTTCCAATATCTCATGACATATTTTGGTTTCCGCAAGAGCAAGGACATACTTGGATTGGGGTGCACGAGGCTCACAATATGCACAGAACACATTTCACCTGGAGTCGTTGGAGCCATGCAGCTTCCCGCCAGTTTGCATCCGCCCTGGTAGGTCCATCAGTTTTCCAGTGAGATATGAAATCAAGTTACGAAGGAAGGTATTAAGCGAAGGAATGCGTATTAACTGAAGTTGGCGACAATGTCTTGTCCTCTCCCTCAGGCGACGAATGATTATTTTCACGCATGACCAGCTGATAATTGTGCTGCCGGAAAACAAAGCGAAGCCTTCGATTTTGAATTTGGAAAAAAGCATGGGCCAGAAACGGTGCGTGCGAATGGCGCAGAAAATTTCTGGTATGTCGTGGTAAAAATCCCAGTGTTGTTAATTTAGTGTGTTTTGGGGGAAAGGGAGATGGGGGCTGCGCCTAAGGCCATATACAAGGGGGTGCAGCGGCCCATACGTTCCTCCGCCCCTGCTGTATTCTGATAATACATTTCATTTGACCATCTGTTTCTTTAAAGTTTAGTGGAATATTTATTACTGTAGGTACGCATGCTTGCTCACCTGCATGCTTAACTGTACTAATATCCTCAGTCGCTGCATTTCTCGGAGTCGTATCTACCTGTGGCCAGTTAAGTATATCACCACCACCCGTCATCACCATACAGGTATCTCAATCAAGATCAGCCGTCTGTCCTAACATCCCATTGACACATGTGATACGTGTATGCATGCCGATACATGTACCGAAGTGGGCCCTCCTCAAATATCAGACGGAGCTCTCGAAGTTTTTTTTATTGCTTTCAGGCGGTTGATACCAAAAAGTTAATCGCTTTTACTCATGATTATGATAGAACTGTCCGAACGAGATCTCGTCAAAAAAGCTTCAATCGCTTGCAATAACCTGACTAAGCATGATGTTATCTAGAAGGCCTGAATGAAGTAATGTTTCAGCCTTAGCGACTCTATCGCCGGCAATATACGGCGTTAAAATGCCCTGATGCCAAGAATAATGTGCACCTTGCATCATTCTCAATGTTTCAAAATTAGGCTGGGAAGTCACATGACCTATTTGCGACATTCACTAGTATCATATTTGGAACAATACCCAATTTGCGTTATGCTTGCAAGGTTCTATGGAACTGAAGGTTTCCATAACATGTAATGATTAAGGGCTGATATAGCGACATGTTCACTTATAAAATTGCCTAGGTATCTAAACAGCATGGCTTCCATGCCTCTGTACTGATATCAAGTGAGCTACAGCACTTTTGCTTTGTTTCGATTTGCTAGGTGGCCGCTAATTTGGTATCTTGCCATGCGTCTAGTAACGGGGTCAAGAAGATACCGGCTTGGCCGTTGGGTCGCTGGGATATTTTACCCCATGGGCGTATAAGCGGTCCAAAAATGTCGGCGTCAGGCCAGTCTAGGCCAATTCTTTCCAGCCAATGCTATGTGGTCAATGGTTGCGATCGGAGAAAATTGGTGGCAAATGTGAACCTAACCCCACTCCAGATATTGCACCCATGTTTCACCCTACACCCTGCAATAGGCCGACGTGATGTCGGGCATTAAATTTTTTTGTACTCTGTCTCGCTGTTCTCTGTCTCCTCTGTCTCGCTCTTCTCTTCTCTTCTCGTCTCTGTCTCTGTCTCTGTCTCTGTCTCTCTCTGTCTCTGTCTCTCTGTCTCTCTCTGTGTCTCTGTCTCTGTGTCTGTGTCTCTCTCTGTCTCTGTCTCTCTCTCTCTCTCTGTCTCTCTCTGTTTTCTCTTCGCGTCGTCTCTCTGTCTCTTCTCTCTCTTCTCTCACTGTTTCTCACTCTCACTCTCACTCTCACTCTCACTCTCTCTCTCACTCTCTCTCATCCTCACGTGCCAGTCAAGATTCTTCAGGCGAGGTCTTGGCATGGGATGTCCTCAGAATATGTATTTATTATTTATTTATTTATTTCACGATACATGCCCTCCTTGCAAGGCCTCCTTGCTCACCTTTTTTTGTTGTGCATTTGCGGATAGGGGCCTCCTCAAATTTCAGGGGGTCGGCGCCCCCCCCCCCAGTTTCACGGCAGGGGGAGCGATTGCCCCCCCCCGGTGGCGACGCCCTTGCATACCACAGACGTCATACACGTCTGCACGTGTATGACGGTTTCGCAGGGTAGAGTTTTCAGTGATTTGACCGGCAATGTGCTTTGGCTCACCCGTCAGAATGATCTTGTGTAGCAAAGTAAGGCTGTGAAATAGATGCAGATCAGCTGCGGTGAGGAGACTCAACTCGTTACGGGCATCAGAAATATGATCAAATTTCCGTAGACCTGACACGACTCTAGTGGCGAAGTCAATGATCTTGTCTAGTCTGTGGATGTTGGCTGCCGACCCGTTCCCGTAAACAGATATGCAGTAGCGGATATTGGATATAACTAGGCTATTGACTATAGTGAATATCTTTCGTAGCCTGGCCTGGCATGAATTACGTGCGTCGCCACGTGTTTTGAATAGGTGGTGAGGGCTAGTTCGATTCATTCCGGGTTATGGCATAAGCGTAATGGTAATTTTCGTGAAGTTTGTGGGAGCGTGTACCCCATCTCCTGTGATAGTCATGCCCATAAACATGTACCCCGTCTCCTGCTGTAGTCATGCCCAGGAGCATGTACCCCATCTCCTGCAGTAGCCATGCCCAGGAGCGTGCACCCGTCTCCTGCGCTAGCTACGCCGATGAATGTGTACCCCGTTCCTTGCAGTGGCGATTCACATAGTTGCCGGCCACGTGTCGGACTGGCTCCGTGTCTTTCCTCAGTCCGTGATGCTGTCGTCCTATAGAAAAAAAGGTTCATCCCTGAGTCACGCTAAACCTCGGATAAGCTGTAGCGTGAAGCTGACTCTACTTGGGTTCCTTGCACTGACTCAGCAACCGTTCATTAGCAAATTCTGTTCCGTGCGTTTGAACTGGAGCCTATTTTCGGACAGGTATTCATTTCACTTGAGCAAAAATGCAACTGCAGATGATTGTACTTTTTGCGGCAAGCAGAGCTTTCGCAAACTTCCGGTGAAAGCCGGAGGCAATTGCCAGTCGGCATGTTGAGTTTCATTGCAGCGGAATAATCTGCGGTGACGAGCCGGTTATCACATCCATATGGCATTCGAGCTACAACAGCGGCGGTGTGACATTCAAACGCCGGAGCCGACTGGCTGGCGCGGAGGCAGTGTGCCGTGGGTGACGGCTGCCCTTGAGATGTCATCACAAATACCGCACGACTCCGCGTGGTACGGCTTGTTCTTATGTGCTGCACATTACACGCATGCCTGGATGGAGGGTGGTTGTTTGCGAGTTTATTTCGGCCGGGGTTCACATTCCGTACAGCTGGAATGAGCAACGTACAATGCGAATCGCTGGTCATCCGATATAATTTCCGCTAGAAATAGCCTTCCATCAAGCCATGAGAACGTAGTATTTCCAGCAAAAGAAAAATCACATTATACCATCAAAGACGTGCTGAATGGAAGTCATTCCTCGACTTCTTAATTCCTGCGCTACGTTCCTTGGTGATGATTTTTGCGCCGAGTCTGCATACATCAAGTGCTTTTTACACGGCCAGAGGATGTAATGCCCGCTTCATTATCTGTAAAAGCGTCTTTTGTCAGCGGCATACCTCATCCAACTTACCACCAGGTTTTCTCTCATTGCGATAGCCGTCGATAGCGATCTGAGTGAGTGACGCAGTTTCGGGGCGACAGCACGATGGTCCAGCAAAAAACATCTCCAGTCACCCCACGTCTCACCGCACATATTTATCACAATTAGGTCAAAGGGGCCGAGCGTCGAGTTTCGTACGCGATGACGCCAGCCGTTTGTTGCGAATTCAACATATGGCCCGGCATTAAGCGCCGGAAAACCAGCAACCTGGCCAGCACGGGCAAAAAGAGGCAGCCGAGTGGCGAGATCATCTCTGTGCCTGACTGAGCCATATCGGGATACCAAATAATCTATAACTAAGTGATTCAGATATAAAGCCCACTACCGGCTTCCCAGGTTTCCAATACGAATATCTGGCCCTCAAACACTTTTGGGTCTCTGGCTCTACTTCTGGATCCCTGATCCAATTTTCGGATTCATTGCCGATTATTTTCTCTCGACGAGCTCAGACTTTCTCCTGGGTATGGAGTGAGCCTCCGATATGCGTCACTTGAGTCTCGGGACGTCTGACAGCCTTCAGCTGCATTGGTCAGCTCCTATTTGCACCGAAAAGAAGAATAGATTGACCATCCGGAGGAGCGATGTTTATAGCTACTCAGAAAGATTTCATGATCATGCGCCGTAGTTTCTCTTTTGTCTGTAGTTCATTCGGGATCCCCTCTATTTCTCCAATTTTCATCAAAATCCTGACTACCGTGCTGTGCAAATCCGTTTCTCTTGACCCCAAACCCGCAGCTCTTAAACCCCAGATCTGGTGTTGTTCCCTGAGATCAGCTGTCCGGTGCCGGACCTAAGTAGCGGCTCCCTCTTCCTTCATGTGGCTGCTTGGGCCCACACAGTTGGTAATTGTCGGCAGAAATGACAGGTGGGCAAGGGCGGGCGACTACTGTGTTACGTGGCTCCGCCTGGAAAGAAAAACGGAGCCAAAAACTAGAAGCATGACTGGAGCTTAATGGTATGTCGGTATGAATGCCAAGTATGGTCCAGCTGGAGCCAGTGCCAGTAGTGTGGCCGAACGGACTTTAAACGGAAGGCCATCATGAAGTTGCAGGACTGTATTGGCGGCCTAGCACGTTAATTATACCGCATCCGATAACAAGGTCAAACTTGCTCTTCACATTGCCGCCTGGAGTGCAGTATCGTATGCCTTCCGTCCGAAAGAGTCGGGAAGTGTCCACAGTACAGAATAATTTGACACTGTTTTACTGGCAGGTTCCATACTGTTTCATGCACTGCTAGAGCTGGCCTTTATATAGTTCTACTTATCCGCCGCTTCTCTGCAGTTCTAAATGTCTACGCGCTGTTTAGTGGGATCCTATGGGTACCTACTGGCGTAGGTATTTGTTGTGTGATTTGGCGCTCCTTGTATATACTTCAGTCATAAAACAGCTGCCATTTGCTCTTTCCAAGCAAAAAAAAAAAAGAAACGGGGATAGGAAGGATGTTTATTTGAAGCTGTATTTTGCTACGACTAAAGATTACATATTCCCCACTATTTTAATTCCTTCGGAAAAAATATAAACAAAAAACATGAAGTATAAATGCATTCTCTAATCGAACTATCAGGGTAATTAGTCCGATTATCCGAAATGCCACCTGCCGCCAGGTTATGTTGAGTCGTATGTAAATGTTTCTCATTATTTCACAAGTGCCTATGAACTGTATTATACCGCCACACAATGCGTAATTAATACGGACAGGAAAAGTGTTTATCAGTATACATCTTCGTATGTGTATACTTATCAGCATGGCTTGGTTTCCACTTATGAGTCCATATAGCACGCATACATGACATTGCTTTTCTACACATTCGTATATCATAAATGACGCGTCCGTTGGAACATTACATTGTCAACAAATAACATCCAAATACGAAAACAGCATAAAAAGATTTACTTCTCATATGACGCATTGGTTGACATTGTCCCAATACATACGCTTCGTTTTAATATGGTTGTTTCTGTTACCACATAAATGTAGATTCCTGTAAAGGAAATGCATTGCCGTAATCGGGCAGAACAGCGGCATTGTTCAGCCGTTATTGTAATGCAGTTTTGTCATGGTCCCTGAGTGGTTGGTATACTATATAACCATGAATATTGTACCGCTTCCCTACGGATGGTAACAGCTGATATACAGCTATACTGGAATTATGAGTTGCTACCCTCATGTATGCTAACCACGCACGCACGCACGCAGCGTCCAGTACTGCAGACCGAACAATAGAGGAGGTCTGACCGGAGATGAACAGCGCAAGGGAAGAACAAACAATATACGGACTTCACCGAAGTCATAATGTATGGCTAGGAGATCGGGTGAGTATATCGAGAGGTGGTGCGTTTCCCAGCGCCGCACGCATCAGTGGTGGCCGTACTGGCGAACCCGTCCGTCGCCGTCCGGAGACAAGTGGTGGCGCATGTGCACCATGACGAAGTAGCCACTCCGGAACGTTCTGTCACACACGCGACAGGTGAGACAGGCGGTCCGGTCGGTCGCCGTCCACGAGGTCAGCTGGGCTTGCCGGGCGGACCGGGTATAGCTGGGGCGGACAGCGTGTCGGCCGAGCGAGCTGTCCGCGCCGTCCGGACACCGAGGGGCGGCTGGGTCCGGAGAAATGGCCTGCTCCCAGGAGAGGCCCGGACACCGAGGGGCGGCTGGGTCCGGAGAAATGACCTGCTCCCGGGAGAGGCCCGGACACCGAGGGACGGCTGGGTCCGGAGAAATGACCTGCTCCC
This sequence comes from Ashinkailepas kermadecensis, assembly GCA_034440615.1. Classification (NCBI taxonomy): domain Eukaryota; kingdom Metazoa; phylum Arthropoda; class Thecostraca; family Neolepadidae; genus Ashinkailepas; species Ashinkailepas kermadecensis. The sequence continues at coordinate 56,616 of JAOTOM010003419.1, forward strand.
GGGAGAGGCCCGGACACCGAGGGGCGGCTGGGTCCGGAGAAATGGCCTGCTCCCGGGAGAGGCCCGGACACCGAGGGGCGGCTGGGTCCGGAGTAATGACCTGCTCCCGGGAGAGGCCCGGACACCGAGGGACGGCTGGGTCCGGAGTAATGACCTGCTCCCGGGAGAGGTCCGGATACTGAGGGAGGGCTGGGTTCGGAGAAATGACCTGCTTCCGGGAGAGGCCCGGATACTGAGGGAGGGCTGGGTCCGGAGTAATGACCTGCTCTCGGGAGAGGCCCGGACACCGAGGGATGACTGGGTCCGGGGAGACGTCACGGTCTGCGGATGGGTCCGGACACTGCGGGAGCGCTGAGTCCGGAGATATTATCTGCTCCCGGGAGAGGCCTGGATACCGAGGGAGGGCCTCATCCGACGATCCAAGCTGACCTGGAGATGACAAATAATCTGAATAGCCCACCAGATCTGAATAGCTCACTGGATTCCAGGATGCGACTTCATCTAGAGACGACGCCGGATCCAGAGACGGGACCGGATCCAGAGGGAGGACTGCACCTCGACAGCTGACTGGATCAGAAGTGAGTGCTGCAGGCGAAGAGACGCTGCAGGCCTGGTCTTCCCTGTCACCCCCGTGAGTGGTGACAGAAGTGTCGACTGGTCACTCTCCGCTGCAGAGACTGTACCGCAGGCCTGGTCTTCCCTGTCACTCCCCGTGAGTGGTGACAGAAGTGTCGACTGGTCACTCTCCGCTGCAGACACTGTACCGCAGGCCTGGTCTTCCTTGTCACCCCCCGTGAGTGGTGACCGAAGTGTCGACTGGTCACTGTCCGCTGCAGACACTGTACCGCAGGCTTGGTCTTCCTTGTCACCCCCCGTGAGTGGTGACCGAAGTGTCGACTGGTCACTGTCCGCTGCAGACACTGCACCGCAGGCCTGGTCTTCCCTGTCACCCCCTGTGAGTGGTGACCGAGGTGTCGACTGGCCACTGTACCGCAGGCCTGGTCTTCCCTGTCACCCCCGTGAGTGGTGACCGAAGTGTCAACTGGTCACTCTCCGCTGCAGAGACTGCACTGCAGGAGTCGATCACTGAAGTCGGAAACACCGTCCGCCAGTTAGTGCCGCCGTCTGGTGATGAGCCTCAGGCACCATGATGATCGGTAGGTGTTTTCGAACTGGTGCCAGCGTCTTGACATGGCATCGGTCACTGAGAGCCGATAATTCTGAAAGAGGAGGTAGGTAGGTAGGTAAGTTCAGTCCACAAGAAAGGTGGTTAAGTGGCATGATTTGAATATTCCCATTAAACAGAAGAAGGGTTGTGCATTGGCATGATTTTAATATTCCCATTAGACTGGTATGCTATAAGAACCGGCAACACAACTAAGTTCAAGATTTTGGAGACATATAGCTTTAGCATCACGGATCTGGATAATAGTGACACTCTTGAAAGCGACGTGTTCATTACCTACCCTTCATCCAGGTGTAAAATACGCATTATGATCTGGATAATAGTGACACTATTGAAAGCGACGTGTTCATTACCTACCCTTCATCCAGGTGTAAAATACGCATTATGATCTGGATAATAGTGACACTATTGAAAGCGACGTGTTCATTACCTACCCTTCATCCAGGTGTAAAATACGCATTATGATCTGGATAATAGTGACACTATTGAAAGCGACGTGTTCATTACCTACCCTTCATCCAGGTGTAAAATACGCATTATGATCATGGCTAGTTGTTCATTGCCTACCCTTCATCCAGGTGTAAAATATGCATTATGATCATGGCTAGTTGAAGCGCGTAGTCAAGTATGGTTTTGGGGAAAACCGGCTTCGAAAGTACTTGCAACAATTTAGTGGTGTGGAGGTTTAGTGGTGGACCTTGTTTCATTCCTGAAGAAATCATCATGTTTTCGAAAAATAAATGCTCTTCAAAGGACAGAAGGCAGGAATGTGCTGAACGGCGATTAATGGATTTTGTTCTGAAAACGACGCTTAGCATATTTAATGTGTTCTAAAGACCAGCTGTGGTCGAGTGGCCAAGTCGAGTCCTGTCCTTGGGCCGTAGTGATATATCGGGGCCCCGGGCTCCGAGCCACGCGTCTCTGTGACGCATTTTCGGCGGACGCACTACCGCGAGGTCTTCGGCAAACACAGCGTTGGTGGTATTGTGCATGTCTAATAAACAATCTCCCTGAGGTTTCGGCCGGGTGAGGCGCAATATTTATTGTAGATAAAAGCATGTCAAATACTCGGCCGTCGGAACTGCACTAGTGGCTACCGTTTAGTCGGTGAACAGCAAATGTGTCACGCAGCTCCTGAAAAGCGCCATCAAATACGGCATACTGCAAAATAAACCGCAGTAGCTTACGTAACTCATGGCTTAATTCAAGAAGCTCGTGCACTCAAGCGAAATAGTGAGCACGCGCCACAGTTGTCTCAGTTGTCTCGGCGGAAATGTCAGCTTGCACCACAATGCACTTGGATGGAAAAGTTTGCACTGACCACGGTTCACCTCAGCGGAAGTGAGCACGCACTGCAGCTTACCTGGGTGGACGATCAGCGCACAGTGCACCTGAGCGGAAGAATCAGCAAGTGTTCCAGTCCATCTGGGCGTAAGAATCAGCACGCACCTGAGTTAATCTGGGCGTACGAGTGAGCACGCACTTCAGTTCACCTGAGCGGAAGAGTCAGCACGCGCCACAGTTCACCTTGGCGGCCGAGTGAGCGGCGGAGAGAGCCGAAACTGCGCCTCCACTCTGATCTGGGCCAACTCGCACGACCCCTCGACCCCGATTGGAATTCAGTCCTGACGGAACAGCGTCGCCGCCTCCGGCTCAGTCACACTGATGTGATGCATCTCGGCCAAGCCGGTGCGGCCAAGCTGGCCACGGCCGCCACAGGTCGGTCTCAGTTCCAGCGGTGCCCCCTGTTTGGCGCGCTGATATGACACATCAAGGCAGTCGGCACATTTCCATTGGTCGGGGCGCATTCGCCCCTGCCAGTACTTCACATGTGAGCCGTCAGCAGTCTAACTGCAGTCAAAGTCCAAATGTACATTTAGCGGTGAGCAGATTCTTGAAGATACATATATTAGGAAACCCACCGTCATTTTACTGCTGTCTGCTTAGAGGACTTGCACCGCATCGCAAGACAAATTTCATCTCTGCATCGCAGGGCAAGTTTCAAAATGCTGTCCCCAGTACCCTTAAGCCGCCGTCGGCCGTACATGGGCACGGCTGCAGGCGGATGTCCGTGCCCGTCGTGAACGGGTGAGAAGGCGCCGGCCGTCGTATTAACCCCGCAGTGATTAATCTCCGGCTGGATAGTTTATTGAATCAATTGTGCGGCCGGCAAGCCAGCCGGCTGGTGAGGCATTGGTCTGTCGGCGCACGGCGCGCGCCGATGTTTATGTAGGAGGGCGGGGTGCCGGTGTCCTGTCACGGGCACGACCACACCGGCCGCCCAGCTGCCGATAGCCGCCAGTGTTGAGTTCCCTCATGCCTGTGCTGTTCCCGGCCGCGCTCCTCCGCCTGCTGGAAAATCCGGAGACATTCCACGGCACAGTTGCGAATTTGCAAAATGAGAGCGACACAGTCACGTACAGATATAATATGATAATCTGGTATGTGAGCGCTTGAAAGCGTGCTTTGGCAATTTTCGAAGCATCTTTAAGTGGGCTATTATGCATTGCGCATGGTAGCTTTTCACTAAAGTCAGTTAATGTTAGTAAAGTTTAGATCAACTTGGACTAGGATAGATTGGCTGCCAGTCTAGTATAGATCATTTCTTCTACTCAGGAGATGGCAGTGTCCGGGGAGCGTTCATCGTGCCATGAGATTAACGCTCACCGACCAGCGCCCACGACATCGGGTTCACAGGGCCTTTAAGCAGGTCCTTCGGATCGATGGCGCGTCCCGAGGGCATGACCACGCCTCGTGTCACCGGAACAGTCCTCTGTCAATCGGGGACGAAGAGTGGGGATGGCTCCGCCGTGTGCACGTGTTATGGCCGGAAATCTGAGAGGAAGCTTGTGAGCAAGACTTCTCGACAATTGTCCCGAAAATATAACTCCAGGCATATGCATAGCGTGTGTATGCCTGTGTCAATGAGTGCATGGCAAAAATCCCCAAGTAGGGGACCAAGAATATGTGTGTGCGAAAAGGATTTGCCTTGTTATGTCTTGCGCGATGGCAATGCCCATGGGATTATATACCCACGCGTTACCCACGATTATATACACACACAAAAAATAATGCGAGCGGCCGGACCCGCCCCTGTCCGGCTTTGGAAACCTCAATTGCTTTTTTATTCCAGCGCTTTAAGTCCTAATTTCTTCACTCCGAATTGAACCTGTTCTTGCCGTCCTGCGGCTGGCCGGCACCAGCGGTCCAGCCGCCGGTCACGTGGTTACGTCATGCCGGTCACGTGACTTGTGTGCTCCGGGCGATCGTCCGTGTCGGTAACAGTGTGCTGCATGATGCTGCGCTGGACGATTGAACCGTCGAAGCTGATTAACGGTTGTGTGTGATGCAAACTGAGCAGGAAAACGGAGACAGGAATGCCGTTGAAGCACTGTGGCAGCTGCGCAGTTCGACAATTCGCTCGTGCATTCAAGTTTGAGATACGTGCACCATATTCGGCAAATGAGCATGTTTTTTGTAGCATTGAAACGAACATCGGCTGAAACAGCTTTGTTCGCAATTGGTTTATGCTAAAATTGGTGGGGCTATTTAGGAAATGTGTCTCCTTTGCCGAATATGGTGCAGGTATCTAAAACTGAAATGCCCTGTCTCACATCGTCGAAATAAACTTCGTTTCCTTCTGAAAGTTCTGTGCATGTGTCAAGGTCGACGCAATATGGTGTGTGTCCACTTGTGATCGGTTCACAAGTTTCCTATATATCAGCACAATGTCCGAACAATAAGGTGCGTGTCACCAGGGGCTGCCAAGAGAGTGCAGTTGTGATTGGTCCACAAGTTCCCTATCTATCAGCACAATGTCCGAACAATAAGGTGTGTGTGACCAGGGGCTGCCAAGAGAGTGCAGCTGTGATTGGTCCACAAGTTCCCTATCTATCAGCACAATGTCCGAACAATAAGGTGCGTGTCACCAGGGGCTGTCAAGAGAGCGCAGTTGTGATTGGTCCACAAGTTCCCTATATATCAGCACAATGTCCGAACAATAAGGTGCGTGTCACCAGGGGCTGTCAAGAGAGCGCAGTTGTGATTGGTCCACAAGTTCCCTATCTATCAGCACAATGTCCGAACAATAAGGTGTGTGTGACCAGGGGCTGCCAAGAGAGTGCAGTTGTGATTGGTCCACAAGTTCCCTATCTATCAGCACAATGTCCGAACAATAAGGTGTGTGTGACCAGGGGCTGCCAAGAGAGCGCAGTTGTGATTGGTCCACAAGTTCCCTATCTATCAGCACAATGTCCGAACAATAAGGTGTGTGTGACCAGGGGCTGTCAAGAGAGCGCAGTTGTGATCGGTTCACAAGTTCCCTATCTATCAGCACAATGTCCGAACAATAAGGTGTGTGTGACCAGGGGCTGCCAAGAGAGTGCAGTTGTGATTGGTCCACAAGTTCCCTATATATCAGCACAATGTCCGAACAATAAGGTGTGTGTGACCAGGGGCTGCCAAGAGAGCGCAGTTATGATTGGTCCACAAGTTCCCTATCTATCAGCACAATGTCCGAACAATAAGGTGTGTGTGACCAGGGGCTGTCAAGAGAGCGCAGTTGTGATCGGTTCACAGGTTACCTGTCCGTCGGCAGAGCCTGTGCATGCGGCACGGAAGCCCCATAGTCCGCCCGCTGTTCACTCTCACCCAACACCCTCAATGGAGCCTTATAGTTATGCTATGTTATGGTGCGCTATGTTGGAATGAATTCATATTGGGAAGGACTAAGCCTATGTAGGCTAGAAGAAACCGCATCGTGAATGGACACTTCATTCGCCTTGTGTCAACAAAGTTGCTAGCACACATCGTGGTAGTTCTTCAGCGCCGACGAACTGACGCTATGTGTGAAATGACCTTACTCGTCAGAACGCGTTGTGATTTAACTTGGTAACCGGCTGCTTTCGATCTTCGATCTCAACATAGCTATTTTGTCCTCAACTGATAATTATGTAATCTGAAGCCGATACATGAGACGGATCAAGTGTAGTGCAAATGCATCGAAAGCTATTTCCGGATGGAAATTATGTATGTTGTTCATGTCACTTCAGCTCTACTTCTTCAGAACTCTGCATCTGTGTTTTGTCTACCTTGGATTGCCTGCACCTGATGAGACCAGCTGATGATGGACGTAATGTAGAGCAGAGATCCATTTCGGTCATCCATGAACGCTATGAGTCCCAAAACTATTGCGGATATCCGTCCATCGTATCCTCCGGTGGCGGAACCTTCGGTGGATAATTTATCGATCCATTCAAAGCAAGCTGACATTCAGGACTTCCGCGTCGATATACCTGAAGAGGATCCTCACAAAACTGGATTTATTCACGGATACCGCAAGCATCATTGTTATGACACAAATTCCTACCACTGAAAAAAAAACCTATGCATGTCGGATAAGAGCCACCTCAAGTCATGACGAAGAAGCGGTACAAAAAAGCACATACTGACAGGGCAGATGCCACGGATTTGGTGCTCAGGGTGACATCAGGGACGTTATATCATCAGAAATAAACCATCGATTGCCGCCGTTCAGGAGACCCGATGGCGCGACAATGACCCATATAATTTTAATATCTTTGGTTATTCCCTCTACACCGACAATAGAAATTCTACATCCCGCGGCGGCGGGGTCGCCTTATTTATATCCGACACCCTCCTTCGTCGTCAGATCCCCATTGTAAATAACCTAAATTTTATTGCCGTTTCTGTCAAAATTGCACAACTAGAGCTTACTATACTCTCTCTCTATCTCCCACCTTCTCCTACACTATTCTTATCTTCTGTGACCGACCTATTCGGTCTCCTCCCTCACCCCTGTCTGGTGCTGGGAGATTTTAATGCCTACCACCAGGCATGGGGCTGTCACACCACATCACCTCGCGGACACCACATCGAAACACTCCTCAACACCCACAACATGGTCTTTTTAAATGACCAAACACCCACACACAACACCGACATTGCCCCGTTCCGTCCATCTGCCATCGACCTATCTTTGGCCTCGGCCTCCATCTCACCCCTCTTTTCTTGGCATGTACAACCCGACCCCCTCTTTAGCGATCACTTCCCCTATTCATATTATGCTTGAACGCTCAGCCCAGGCTAGAGATTATTCATTTCTCCCCGCTGGAATGTTCGCAAGGCGAAATGGCCATCTTTCTCCCAGGAAATTGACACCGTCTTCCCTTCTCATTCACACCCCCAATATCAGCTTTTCTTGACACCATATTACTCGCGGCAGAAAATCATGTCCCCCACACTCGTCGCTCCCCGGCTGTCATCACGTGCCGTGGTGGAACGACGAGTGTCAACGCGCCGTCGCTCTGCGGCGGCGGGCTGAGTGAAAATTTCGCAAAAATCTCACCACCCAAAACATGTTAGAAGCCCGCGAGGCTAAAAAACGTTGTCAGCAGATTATCCTTAGCTCCAAAAAACGCAGCTGGCAACTCTATTCAAACTCATTCAACCGTTTTACCCCCATCGGCCAGATTTGGACCAAAATTCGCTCTTTCTCAAATGGCAGATCCCCACACCGCGGATTCCCACAACTGACAATTAATCAACGCAGCATCACAGAACCCTCGGACGTCGCGGAACACTTTGCCACCTATTATGCAGACATCTCCTCAAATACGCAATACTCGCAACAAACCACCGACTTCCTACAAACCACTCTCGCCACCTGCAACTTTACCTCGGACAACACGGAACCATATAATGCCCCCTTTACTCTCTATGAACTAAATTTATCCCTATCCAAAGTAACAAACACCGCGGCTGGCCCTGACCAATTGGCATACCCCTTCTTCCAAAATTTATCCGACTCCGGAAAAGACAACCTCCTTTCGGCACTAAACCAACTATGGACTGACGGCACCTTCCCCCTCTCCTGGTCTACTAGCACTATCATTCCTATCTCTAAACCTCGCAAACCTCGCGACCTTCCCTCTAGCTATCGACCTATCTCTCTCACTAGTTGTGCCTCTAAACTTTTTGAGCGCATGGTCAATGGACGAATCAGAGTTCACCTTGAAAACAACGAAATTCTCACACCCTTTCAAAGCGGCTTTCGACCCAGACACAGCACCACTGACAACCTCATTCTATTAGTTGACTCGATTCAGCGCGGTTTCATGAAAAAACATGAAACCGTGGCACTCTTTCTCGATTTAAAATCCGCATTCAATAAAGTACACAGCTCGGCACTCCGAATCAAATTACATCGTATTGGCATCAGAGGCAGAATGGCAAAATTTATCACCAACTTTCTCGCTAATAGAACATTCACCGTCCGCTGCGGCAATATCCATTCTCGGTCCAAAAAATTAGATCAAGGCGTCCCACAAGGCAGCGTGCTATCCCCCACCCTCTTTCTTATCATGATTAACGATGCGCTCGCTGACCTCCATCACATAGCCCCCTGTCTAAAATACTCCATTTACGCCGATGATTTGGCCATATGGTGCACGCACCCATCGGCAGACAATGCAAATTATATAATGCAGCGCGCCATGAATCAAATTGATTCCTGGTGCTCCCTCTGGGGACTGCAAATCTCCCCCACCAAATCAGTCACAATGCTTTTCTCCCGGCTCACCACGTACATTCCACCTCTTACACCACTCCGTTACCGCGACCAAATTATCCCTCACCAAACCACCTTCACCTATCTTGGCATCGTACTAGACAAAAGTCTTTGTTTCGGCCCCCATATTGCTTATCTAAAACAACGTTGCGCAAAACGTCTAAATCTCCTGCGCTGCATCTCCGGTCGTGACTGGGGTGCAGACAGGGCCACACTCAACACAATGCATATTACTCTGATTCGCTCAATCCTGGAATACAATGCGTTTATCTTCGATAATATATCCCCTTCACACATCACAACACTTGAACGCATAAAGAATAACGCAATTCGCCTCATCACCGGAGCACACCACACCACGCCCATCACTAGTCTCCGGGCTGAGGCCCACCTCCCCAGCTTACAACACCGCAAAATACTTCAACTAGTCAGATACCACTTTCGCACCACAACACAACACAACCACCCTGCCACCCTCGCACTCTCTAATCCTCCCGTTCGACGTACATATAATAGGAACAAATACAATATTGCCATACATTTAGACCATGTCCTCACATTCGCACTCAAATTCCCCAACATAATCCCCGACAAATTGCCTCCTCTAATCCCGTTTTGGCACATGAAACACACCAAACTTGAGTATCTCTTTCGGAAAAACAAAAACCTGCTCACCCCCATTGAAGTCCAAATTATATTTTTTGAATATCAAGAGGCCCACCCACAACACACCTTCTTCTACACGGACGGCTCACGTACCAGCAATGGTACGGGAGCCGCCTGGTGCGGTGGGCCCGACACTGGTCAAACCAAATTAACGCTTCACCATTCGGTATACACAGCAGAACTAGTCGCCATATTCACTTGCCTACAACACATCATTGCGCAACGCATTACTACCCCCACTACAATATGCACTGACTCACAATCCTCCGTGGACGCCCTCGCCTCAATACACAACACCACACACCCCACGCTCCACGCCATCCGACACCTCTACAATGCCAACCACGCACACCTTCCACTCACACTGCTCTGGATCCCTGGACATAGGGGCATCCCGGGAAATGAACGGGTTGATGGTCTCGCCCGCGCGGCGATCGACCTCCCCGATAACAACGGAGCCCCAGTACCCCCCGGATATCTTTTATCCCTCACAAATAATCTGTTCAAAAAGTATATTCAGGCCTGCTGGTCACACAACACCACACACCTACACACCATCAAGCCCACACTCTCCAGCTGGCCCTCCTCCAACCAGCACACCCGTCTGAACGAGGTGGTGCTCGCCAGACTTCGCCTGGGACACACCGATTTGACACACAATTATATTTTTCATAGACCTCACCGCCTTCCACTTTGTAACACATGTCATGTACGCCTTACTGTCACTCATATCTTACTTGACTGTCCAGCATATGCTCTTCACCGTCGCTATATCATGCAATATGTCGCCAAGATCCATTCACAACTTTCGCTTCAAGCTCTCCTCGGGAATGACCACCCGGAACTACTTGATTTACTCTTTCGCTTCCTCCAGGACACCAAACTCTCCGAACTGATATAAAGCCTCCGTCGCATTTTCCTTTTCCAAGCTAGCCTGATAAAAGTTATAAGACACGCGCCACACTCCGTACTGGCTGTATGACTCCGCTCCACATCTCTTCCTCTCCGTCGTCGCAAAACACATACATATAGGTTATCTCACACTAGGTAGACAGGATCCGATCCAATTTGGCTAATACGGACGGACTTCCTTTTAAATTGCGCTTGGTTTTTACCCTCGGGTTTTCCAAGCAGCCTGGTTTTCCCCTTTTTAGGGGTTTCCAGGCTTTAACTTAAAACATACACTTACACACACAAGGTCGGGCCCGACGCCCACGACTCGCCCTGGGCGTCGGGCCTCCGCTTCGCTTTTCAGGTCGCAGGTGGGCAGTGGAGCCTCTCCGGAGGTTACGATGCTGCCCACCCTCCAAATGTCCTTCCATTGTCATGAGTGTCTGTATGTATGTATATGTACCTGTATGACATGCGTGTATCGTCTCTACGCCATATTTCTTGTTTGACGGCGTCTCTCCTTTCTTGACTAGTTGATATAACCGGATGTCACATAAGCCGGATTAACGTAACTCCTTCTTTAACGTAGCAATCTCTAGCAGATGGCACTTTGCCTCAGCTAAAGATTTAGGGGGAAAAAAAATCAGGGACGCAGCAGCAGCCTAAACTGGCTGGACAGGTGCCACTGGCTGGGTGACATCAGGGACGCAGCAGCAGCCTAAACTGGCTGGACAGGTGCCACTGGCTGGGTGCTCAGGGTGACATCAGGGACGCAGCAGCAGCCTAAACTGGCTGGACAGGTGCCACTGGCTGGGTGCTCAGGGTGACATCAGGGACGCAGCAGCAGCCTAAACTGGCTGGACAGGTGCCACTGGCTGGGTGACATCAGGGACGCAGCAGCAGCCTAAACTGGCTGGACAGGTGCCACTGGCTGGGTGCTCAGGGTGACATCAGGGACGCAGCAGCAGCCTAAACTGGCTGGACAGGTGCCACTGGCTGGGTGACATCAGGGACGCAGCAGCAGCCTAAACTGGCTGGACAGGTGCCACTGGCTGGGTGCTCAGGGTGACATCAGGGACGCAGCAGCAGCCTAAACTGGCTGGACAGGTGCCACTGGCTGGGTGCTCAGGGTGACATCAGGGACGCAGCAGCAGCCTAAACTGGCTGGACAGGTGCCACTGGCTGGGTGCTCAGGGTGACATCAGGGATGCAGCAGCAGCCTAAACTGGCTGGACAGGTGCCACTGGCTGGGTGCTCAGGGTGACATCAGGGACGCAGCAGCAGCCTAAACTGGCTGGACAGGTGCCACTGGCTGGGTGCTCAAGGTGACATCAGGGCCGAATGCAGGATTTCCGGAAGGATTCATCACCTGAGGCCAAATACCAGGAAACCCGGTCCCCCCCCCCCTCCCAAAAAAGTATAGGTTGAGTCTCTTTCCTTTTAAATATACGTTTATATTACTGCATAGTTAAGACTAGAGCGCCATTTTCTCCACCGTGATGTTTCATATTTCTACTAAGGAGCCCTATATCTCAGGTTTGTAGCCCCTGGAAGAAGCATGTGACTACATTTTAAAGCTCATTTCGCGTACATTTTTAACGTGCTCCGAGTATTGCTTACCCAGGATGAAAGGCGGCGCTATGAATCTTATACAAACTCAGGTGAAAAATACCATGGAGCATCCAATCGGAGTTCACTAGAGCCTTGTGATATGTTCCGTTTTTGGACCGCCGTGAAGTATTCGACGGAGTGAAGCATGAATTTGAATTCGGTTAATGAGAACTTCAATCTTGCTACCATCTGCGACAGATAAGAGAAAACCTGCGGGGAAATTGTAAGTATATCACCTCTGCAGGCCCCGCGGAAGCTCCTTCAGGTACCCTGTCAAATTCCCAAGAGGAATATCCTAGAGAGCATGCCTCGAGCAGAAGTGACAATGTGAGTGGTGCATCTGGGCCAGAGATGACAATGCAAGTGATATATGTTGGCAAGAGGTGGCGGGGCGAATGGTGTGTTAGAACCGACGCAAAATGGAAAATCTGAAACGCTCCGTCAAACCGAGTCAGTTTGTTGAATACCAACCACAGACTGGCCGACAGGGATTTCATTTCAATCGTCGCGATCAGCACCTCCCACAGGCCAACTGGTTTTGCACACGCGTGAGCCAGCGGCACGCATTCTTGAAAGGTAACACAGCAAGCGTATATTGGCGGTCAGGGCTAATTTGTGGGTGACAGCACCTTTAGAGATTCCTTTACAGCGGAGGTCAGTCAGTGAACCGTAATCGGCCAAGACTGCGAGGACCTTGTTTTCTGATGTATGTGCTGATGTCGCAGAGTGCCTTTTTGCAAGTAGAGTGCGTTTAGATGCCGAGTGTGATGGCGTCGTTACACCAGGTTAATGGGTCACCCAATAAATACTGCAGGTTGGCCAAGGTGACTTCTGGGAATGCATGGTGGTAGCCTCCCACCCGCCCCTGTAAGAGAGGCCGTGACCAGCGCGGCCGACAGCTCACCCGTGTAATCATCCTGACAGCGTCCAAATTTACTCCCCCATTGCAAACTTCGATTAGTGCAATTAACGCAACGCGGATGCGATGCGCTGTAGTTTTTATAGAGGAGCCACATAGCGTCCATTTCAGGCGTGCTTGAGATTCCGTTCCCATAGAAGCAGCCGCGCCAGTGCTGAGGCCTGTGTTTGTCGCCGAAGCGCAGATTCGCGAGAGGATATCCGTGCGGATCGAACCATCCAGCCAGCATTGGTGGGATGATCCACCTACGCGGTCGTCGTCACTGACCGGCCGCCGGCACATGGCCGGCCTCTGGTGAGTTACTGTCCCGGTTTGAGCTGTTGCGCGTGAACGGGGCAGCGCCGCCGGAAGAGCCAGAGTCTGACTGGCACGGACCGCCCCGAGACACGCATCCCACGAGCGGCGTTTTTGCGGCGTCTCGAGCAGCGGCCGCGGCCGACAATGCAGCATAATTGATGGCTGGCTGACTGGACAGTCTGTGCAATCACACGGCCGAGCGCACAGGCGGCCGAACAAAAACCCAGCCGCTGTCAGTGTGTCCGAACCGTCCGGCCGCACATACTCGGGACAGCCGAGAACAGCTGCTCACCTGACCAACTACAGCTGATCCATGGCCTTACTTTACCAAATCAGCTAGTTGCAGCTGACTTGACTACAGCTGGCCTGAGGGGACGAGTAGTCTAGGGGTAAGTTGTCCGTCTCACAATCGAAAGGTTGTGGGTTCGAGTCTCACCTGTCGCTACTCTTCGCCCGCGATCAATCGGCGTGAGAGATTGGCGACGCTACGTGACTCAACGGTCGACGTGTCGTAAAACCAACAACCACCATCACAGCTGCCCTGGCCACAGCTGACAGTGGTTGACTGAATCACAGCTGAGAACAGGTGACCTGACTACAGCTGACCTGACCACAGCTGACAGTGGCTGACTGAACCACAGCTGACAGTGGCTGACTGAACCACAGCTGACAGTGACTGACTGAACCACAGCTGACAGTGGCTGACTGAACCACAGCCGAGAGCATCCAACCCGACCAAAGCTGAACTACCCTCACTTGGTCTGACCGAAACCGACCTACCCTCATTTGGCCTGACCACAACTGACCTGACCAAATTCGACTTCACCTTATAGAGCTAGCCATAATTTATTGGACCTGGGCTATTCTTAGCGAACGATCTGCATAACAAGCTGCTTCTTTCTAACCAGCAGCGGTGGATATTGGCAAATAGATCACGGACTTCTGGACCCCATGTGACAATATGGAAGCCCAAGCAACTGGTTGGGTATCTGAGAGTTGACTTCAGTGTGGAGGGGCAACCTGAGCCCTGATGCATTTCTGACAAAATTCTGGGTACATCCCTGATTCTGGTTCTGAAGTGGGTGCAGACTGGGACTGGAACAAGATAATTTGATCTGAAAGATTTCTCACATGAATTGGCTCTTTAGTTCTGTTAACCATTTTCCGGGATTCAGATCAGTTGCACGCGAGGTGCATAAATCCTTGAAAATATTTTTAATTAGTCTGTAAGTCGCGCGTACAGTGAAGCGTGACATTAGCGACCGTGCTGTTCGTGTTCAATACCAACGTGGAGTAGTTTTTCGCATTATTAAAGTAACTAATGCATTTTCACCTTTCATTGCGCCATTTCGGTTAGGATATTATACGAGGTTTACATTTCAGTCACTTTTGGGTATGTTAAGCTTAGGTATATTAGTTTGCCTTTAAATAGGTGAGGTGAAAAAAGTTAAAACGGTTGTATTTTTATTGAGTAGGCTCATGAGCTTAGCATGAGCAACTATAATTCAAGCTCAAGGAATTTGACAAACATGGTTTGTCTTCGTTACACGGTGATACAGGTGCTGAAAGTGTCCACAATTCGATGACTTAACTTACCTTATTATGCTTAAATAATGTTGTGTGAGTCATGTAACCTAGGAAATAGGACATAAGGTGTTGACTGTAAATTATCGCACGAGAAACCTCTTGGGGTCACCAGTTACTTCGACAAAGCAAAATCCAGATAAATTAAAGGATATATTTTTGCACGAGAAGACCAAACATGTGCATGTGCAGTGTATGCTGCTCCTGGAATGTCGCCTTTTACTTCAGGATGACAAAAACATCCATAATTTTAGTTAGGTATAGCACCTAGGAAGTTGTGCATATATGTACCTATCTATTCTACGTCAAATGACATATTCTATGTGTGAGGGTGGACGTGTTTTTTTTTTGCCTGGCTTTTGATGTTTTTTCCTCTTACTTACCATAGGTGCTACTTGCGTTTTATTTTACACACTTATCATTTCGGTGTTTGTCAAAAACGCTTGCTTTGCGAAGCAACATCAACTTTAAAAGATGGTGCTGGATTTGCAATGCCTGTAGCACCCCATTTTCCATCCATGTGCATTGCTATTACAAGTTTATTGCATTCGGTGTATAGAGCAAGCAATTGGAAGGACAGTGAAACAGAACAGAGCCCGACACGGACGCTATCGCATGCGCCTGCCCAGAAAGATGCCACAGATTAAGCACGAGGTCTTTAAAACTGCTGGTTTAGTTTTTAAGCAGCGCAATGCCATTGCATAAAGTTCTGGTGACAATCGATTATAAGCGTCAGTAGTGCCAAAAGGTAGTCATCGAGTACCTGCGTTAGATTGAACTTGAGGTCGTCTGAGTTCACCCGGTGATCTGGTGTTGTGGTTATGGTGAAAGATGGTGCGCTTTTCACCGATCTCTTGTGGTAGTCCAGTGAGCAAACTTCCTTGACCATGCCTAGTCGATGGCAAAGTATGAGTTGAGTAGATGTGAACCACTTCAAGTGCTCGATTTCGGGCGAATTACAATTTTTTTTTCGTTCGCTGCATACGATTCGAGAACAGAAGCTTGTCAGTTTTGGTATCAGGTGACATGGCGTTGTCCATGTGTTCCGTGAATATAAATACAAGAACGAATTTTTGATGACACTATCGAGTTTACTATGTCAGAAATAGTCTGAGAAGGTACATAATGTTTGACATTTCAAATATTTCAAGCTGTTCCAGTGTATTTGCCACGGGCTGGTCCATATTTGTTTCAAATTCTGAGTGCAGAATCATTTTCTACCACTCGCAGTGTATATGTGAGGGGGTGTCAATTTCAGCTCGACTAACTTTTGTTCTAAGCGAGATAGAGAGGTGCGGTAAGCAGTATTGTGTAGCTACATCCTTGACCGTTTAGAGGTACTCGAGGACATTCTTAGCTATCTCTTTTAGTTCACCTTCCAGATCAAATCAAACAGGTTGATGTCGGGATGCAGCCAGTCACCAGTCTTCACCATAGTTTCTGACCCTAGTCGTAAAGGAAATGCGATTTCGCGCTTCAATATTGATGACTGAAACAAATTGAAGACTTAGCCTAACACAAGTGACACATCCAAAGGTCAATGTCATCGACTGCGTCAAGGCCAAATGCCTGAAAATAGATGATGAACTGTTGAAGATGACAATTTTCGGAACAGATGGCACTCATGAAAATGCAATGTACGCCACCAACGCAAAGCCATGTTTTATACCCTCTTTGAACATTTTGTTACAGAACAAAGATGCAAATAATTTAGTTGAAAAAGTTCCCGAAAACATCGGAAGAACACAACATGCTGAAATCAAATTTAGGAACACCGGTCACGTCTGGAATGAACTTGGGGTGCAACATTAGCGTAGTTTATCCAGTTTTACTTCGAAATAATCCGTATTTTACCCTCTAGGGCGTGTGATGTACCGTCGGGGCGTTTCAGGTCATATCTCGGTCTACTCACCTGCTAATGGCTTGGCAACGTTTTAGAGGATATAATTCACTACCACAGATATTCCCGGTTTTCCATAAAAATGTTTAGTTACAATATTATGTGCAAGGGGACATTTTCTAGCTTAACTCTTCAATTAATCTAGAGATTAGAGGGCTTTGTTTTCCATCATCGAATTTTTTGGGTGATAATTTGTCTATATAACAATATTTCACTTTTAACTTCATATTGCATGACTTGTTGCGACGAAATGTTTGAAATGACATCTAAAAACCGCATTGAGACGAGATTGTGACTTTATTTAGCCTATGCTGGCTTTGGTATCATAGGACCTTATAACACCACGTGTTAACACAATGTGAATAAATAATGTAACGGTAGCCATGCCATGATTCAAAACGTTAACCTTAACAGTTCAAGAGTTACCTCGAAATGTGAAAGGGATCACATGGACCCCGCTCCCCGCACTGCAAGGATTAAGAAACGGCCCTTAGCAAGTGAAGATTATTCACCTATTTACTTTCCAAGATTATCCACAGATAGAGCTGATCTCTATCTGTGTCCATTTCCACTTCCAAGAAAATAAATGTCAAATATCCAGCGCCTACTTCGTCCTTCCTGTTTAGTCAAATAGCTCCCAGTTTCACCGGCAATCAGAACTTGCATGTTGGTATCCTAAAAATATTAGCCTCATGACAGTGCGGTGATAAATCGTTCCAAAACATCGAAAAGAGCAGTGGATCAAGAGATGTACCCTGATATACAGCACTGCAATTGCGTAACGAGCATGACACTGTCACGCTTCCAGTCTTGTCCCGAGCTCAAACTTGTTGTGTGTGAATCTGTAAATAATCTTGGAACCAGTCCGTGTCTTCGTTGTGTTGGGTAAGACGCACTGTATGGTCGATGACATGCAGCTATGTTTTGAAGAATTAATGGGTACTAAAAGCGCAACTTCCGCTGGTTCATTCCTAATACAATTTGTCGGCAACCTTGGTCACTACTGTCTCGGTTGAATATCAGTTACGACATCCATGTTAGGCGTGTGATAATAAGTGGTGATTATAGAAATAACAATCTAGTTGTTGACGAGCAAGACTTTCAGTGGCTTCCACAATAGCCGGTACGACTGAGATCGGTTTAAACTTCGTAGGATCGCTAAGATCCGTAGTTTTAGGTGCGGTAGCTAGAACATGTTCCCATTACTGCGGTACAAGTCCGGTAGAGCTCACAATGTCAAGAATAACATGTTCAAAACGTTCAGAGCATATCTGCAGCAATTTAGCATTGATATCCTCAATACCAACGGAGAGTCAACTTGATTTTGGAAATAATTATCCACAGTATCATTGCCAACAGACATATCCGCAGGCTGATCAGAGGGTGGACTCTGTCTGCCTGTCTGTTGGTCAATAGGCGAGTTCTCTCCCCATCTAGCGTGGTCGGTATGTGGGCACTTCACTCTGTCTGTTGATCAGTAGGTAGGTTCTGTCTGCTGTTTGTTGATCAGTAGGTGGGCTCTTATCTGTTAGTCGATAGGCGAGCTCCTCATCCTGTCTGTTGGTCAGAAGACGGGCTTTGTCTTCCCGTCTGTTGGTCGGTAAGAGGGCACTGCACCATGCCAGCTGGTCAGTGGGGTGGCTCCTCACCCTGTCTATTGGTCAGAAGACGGGCTTTGTCTTCCCGTCTGTTGGTCGGTAAGAGGGCACTGCACCATGCCAGCTGGTCAGTGGGGTGGCTCCTCACCCTGTCTGTTGGTCAGAAGACGGGCTTTGTCTTCCCGTCTGTTGGTCGGTAAGACGGGCGTTGTCTTCCCGTCTGTTGGTCGGTAAGAGGGCACTGCACCATGCCAGCTGGCCAGTGGGGTGGCTCCTCACCCTGTCTATTGGTCAGAAGACGGGCTTTGTCTTCCCGTCTGTTGGTCGGTAAGAGGGCACTGCACCATGCCAGCTGGCCAGTGGAGTGGCTCCTCACCCTGTCTGTTGGTCAGAAGACGGGCTTTGTCTTCCCGTCTGTTGGTCAGAAGACGGGCTTTGTCTGCCCGTCTGTTGGTCGGTAAGAGGGCACTGCACCCTGCCAGCTGGTCAGTGGGGTGGCTCCTCATCCTGTCTGTTGGTCGGTAAGACGGGCTTTGTCTTCCCGTCTGTTGGTCGGTAAGAGGGCACTGCACCATGCCAGCTGGCCAGTGGGGTGGCTCCTCACCCTGTCTGTTGGTCAGAAGACGGGCTTTGTCTTCCCGTCTGTTGGTCGGTAAGAGGGCACTGCACCATGCCAGCTGGTCAGTGGGGTGGCTCCTCACCCTGTCTATTGGTTAGTAGGTTGGCTCTGTCTCCCCGTCTGTTGGTCAGCGGATAGATTATGTGTATATGCCTGTTGGTTAGCGGGTGGGCTCTGTTTCTCCGTCTTTCGGTCAGTGGATGGGCTTTGTCTGCCCATCTGTTGGTTAGTAGGAGGGCTCTCCACCGCTTGTGGTACCCAGTGGGTGGGGTCTGCCTGTCTATTGGTCAGTGAGTGGTCTCTGTCTGCCTGTCTGTTGGTCAGCTGGTGGGCTCTTCACCACGTCTGTTGGTTCGTGGGTGGGCTTTGTCTGTCTGTCTGTTGGTCAGTGGGTAGTCTCTGTCTGCCCGTCTGTTGGTCAGTGGGTGGGCTCTGTCTGCCAGTCTATTGGTCAGTGGGTAGTCTCTGTCTGCCCGTCTGTTGGTCAGTGGGTGGGCTCTGTCTGCCTGTCTGTTGGTCAGTGGACGGGCTCTGTCTGCCAGTCTATTGGTCAGTGGATAGTCTCTGTCTGCCCGTCTGTTGGTCAGTGGGTGGGCTCTGTTTGCCTGTCTGTTGGTCAGTGGGTGGGCTCTGTCTGCCTGTCTGTTGGTCAGTGGATGGGCTCTGTCTGCCAGTCTATTGGTCAGTGGGTAGTCTCTGTCTGCCCGTCTGTTGGTCAGTGGGTGGGCTCTGTCTGCCAGTCTATTGGTCAGTGGGTAGTCTCTGTCTGCCCGTCTGTTGGTAAGTGGGTGGGCTCTGTCTGCCTGTCTGTTGGTCAGTGGATGGGCTCTGTCTGCCAGTCTATTGGTCAGTGGGTAGTCTCTGTCTGCCCGTCTGTTGGTCAGTGGGTGGGCTCTCTATGTATGTTGGTCAGTAGGTGGGCTCTGTCTGCCTGTCTGTTGGTCAGTGGGTAGTCTCTGTCTGCTCGTCTGTTGGTCAGTGGGTGGGCTATCTCTGTATGTTGGTCAGTGGGTGGGCTCTGTCTGCCTGTCTGTTGGTCAGTGGGTGGGCTCTGTCTGCCTGTCTGTTCGTCAGTGGACGGGCTCTGTCTGCCAGTCTATTGGTCAGTGGGTACTCTCTGTCTGCCCGTCTGTTGGTCAGTGGGTGGGCTATCTCTGTATGTTGGTCAGTGGGTGGGCTCTGTCTGCATGTCTGTTGGTCAGTGGGTGGGCTCTCTCTCTCTATCTGTTGGTCAGTGGGTGGGCTTTGTCTGCCTGCCTGTTGGTCAGTGGGTGGGCTCTCCACCACGTCTGTTGGTCAGTGGGTGGGCTCTCCACCACGTATGTTGGTCAGTGGGTGGGCTCTCCACCACGTCTGTTGGTCAGTGGGTGGGCTTTGTCTGTCTGCTGTTGGTCCGTGGGTGGGCTATGTCTGCCTGTCTGTTGGTCAGTGGGTGGGCTCTGTCTGTCCTTCTGTTGGTCAGTGGGTGGGCTCTGTCTGTCTGTCTGTCTGTTGGTCAGTGGGTGGGCTATCTCTGTATGTTGGTCAGTGGGTGGGCTCTCTCTGTCTGTTGGTCAGTGGGTTGGCTCTGTCTGCCAGTCTATTGGTCAGTGGGTGGGTTCTGTCTGCCTGTCTGTTGGTCAGTGGGTGGGCTCTCTCTCTGTCTGTTGGTCAGTGGATGGGCTTTGTCTGCCTGTCTGTTGGTCAGTGGGTGGGCTCTGTCTGCCCGTCTGTTGGTCAGTGGGTGGGCTATCTCTGTATGTTGGTCAGTGGGTGGGCTCTCTCTGTCTGTTGGTCAGTGGGTTGGCTCTGTCTGCCAGTCTATTGGTCAGTGGGTGGGCTCTGTCTGCCTGTCTGTTGGTCAGTGGGTGGGCTCTCTCTGTCTGTTGGTCAGTGGATGGGCTTTGTCTGCCTGTCTGTTGGTCAGTGGGTGGGCTCTGTCTGCCCGTCTGTTGGTCAGTGGGTAGGCTATCTCTGTTTATTGGTCAGTGGGTGGGCTCTCTCTAGCTGTTGGTCAGTGGGTGGGCTTTGTCTGCCTGTCTGTTGGTCAGTGGGTGGGCTCTGCTTCTCCGTCTTCTGGTCACAAGGGAACTCTGTCGACCTTAATTCGGTCATGCGTGTTGGCTAGTAGATCTAGAAAATTGTGTCTACTTTTGCGCCCGTCTTCCACGAAAAATAATATAGTATTTGCATTACAAAAAAAAATACTGGGAGTCACACTGACTTGGCACACCGGAAGTACGTTTCCGAACCTCATTGAACCTTAAGTTAATAACGCTAATTTATTGCGTGTTATGTTCATTTGTTCATAGCTATTTATTTAATTTACCGATTAAAGAACAGGCGTTGTTCATGTTTATCACCTACGTTTACTTTGTGGTAAGAAGAGTTATGTACTTTCGACGTCCGTGGGCGGGTGGCTGGCATTTTACCTCATGGTTCGGAGGATTTACCCTGCATAGTGATCAGTGGGAGGGTTCTTTATCCCGTCTGTTGGTTCTTCATTCCGTCTGCTGGCCACTAGACGGGTTCTGTCGCCCCCGGTCGGGCTCCATCAGTTGATCGGCAGACGGAATCTGGGTCCGGTCCGCCTGAGTGAGCAGCAATATCAGATGTCTGTCCGCGCCGGACCGACTCGACATATTTGTCACCAAGGCAACGGAGCAGAAGCGATGTAAGCGGATGTTGCAATTGCGCCCGGCACAAACGAGGCGGTACAAGTGATAGCGTTACATGGGCAACTAATTAAGCCGGTCGCGTTGGTATTTGTGGACTGGACCGGCGTGACACCGACGTGCGGTTTTCAAAGCCGTCGGTACGTGTCTGTGGTGTGTGACTGGCCTACGTGGAATTTTTGCACCATGCTTCACGGCATATAACTTTGTGCACCTCAATTCTCACTGGACGATATACTAGTTTGTCACGGGTATTTTGCTCGACGGGTATTTTGCATTGTAAAGCCTCACTAGTACACTGGATTGAAATACTGTATTTTAGACCGGTAAATATTTGTCCCAATGTGTTTGTAGCCGTCCATACCGAACTGTAATCGACCGTATTATCATCTCCGGAATGTTTATTCTTCATTTATTGCAGGCATGTCGTATGATTACACAGCCACTCACCCTGCCAACAATGCAGTGCCCTCCCCTTACTGAGGAGCCTCATAGCCAATGCATACCCCCCCCATCGATTTCGTGAAGCGTCGCCCGGGCCAACAGAACAGTTGCAGACATGCCAAATCATCGAAGGTGGAGAGCATGTTTCATATTGACAGCAGTTGACCGATAACAACCAGGCTTTATACTTTAAAATAAAATGAAGCCAAATGTGACAGTGGACGCATTTCTGGGACGAAATCTCGCGGACACGGTTTCTGCAGCTGCCTCAGAGATGTTACTTATATTTGGTCACGGGTGTGTGGAAGCAGCGGTAACAAGCTGATTATTTTGCCACGTGAGTGGGCTGCAGGATGGAATTTCCCTTGAAATGCAGGTGGCATGTCACCATGCCATATCAGAGATTACTCATCACATTTGATATTACACGCACGCCTTCTCAGCTGGCAGGAGCGTTAATGTCGGTGAGGAGTTCTCCCATCCTGGATGACGTCACAGTAGACAATCATTCTCTTTGACTAATCTTGTTTGTTCACCTCTTCGCATGATCGATCTGGGGTGGGCTTTCTCCATTTCGGTTTCCTGAATGGTATCTGAACAGCTGCAGTCAGCATGCTGGAAAATCCTGCGGTACCTTCAAAGGTACATCTGTTATGATTTTAGCGGAATAATAGGCTCAAGGTCGTTCGTGCATGCTGATATTACAGGAAGGTATCGGTTGTGGTTTTTCATCATTTGTTCGATTATTTTGCACGTGATGCAGATGTTTATAAGAGATGGATGACTTCTGATTCGGTAAATCATCAGGCATCGTTAGGTGAATAACACCTTCCCATTGCGTCCTCAAGACCAGTTCAAGTGACATATATAGTTGCTGGTTTTATCTGTTTTCTGAAGACAAAAATACTTAAATGATCAACGCTACATATACAACATTTCTGACAGAAATTAATGAGCAAATTAAGCATTGATATAACTTGTCATGAATTGGATCTTGAGGTATCCCTGATGATTATGAAGCCAATTATGTCATTCTCCTATTGTTGATTGATTATTGATTTATTGATTGATTTGTTGATTGATATATCTTGAATTATTGGTTACGATTCCAAGTTGCCTTTATCCTGAGCTATCAGTTGCGCTTGATTTTTTAAACATCGGATGTTTCGCTTTGTGCCTAGCTAACGAGAGATAGTAGAGTTTGCCGCTTGCCGTGTCAAATAGCGAACAGCCGAAGCCCGCCGTTGGTTACTGCATATCCCTAATGTCCCTGGTATCACTTTATGACGTTGTTTGGGGGGCAACTGACCATTTTAGTGACCAAACTGTTCCGAAATCAATTTGTATCTAGTGCATGCCCATAAATCCAATGGTTAACCTGCGACCTGATTGAGAGGGGAGGGGTAAATCAATTATTGAGGGGGCCAGTGACACCCAAAGCACATGCAAAGTGACACTCCTGCCTGTTGGTGCCGACCAACACCCGTGAATAAAGCCTTCCAGTCAATTGAATGTTTGTTGGGCAAGTATTATGTTGGTGACAGTTTGGATATCATTCATCTGGCGTGATATTCATGAAGTTGTAGGGCAGGTATTCAGCCAGCTTGGGAGACTAACACTTTCATGGTGAGGTTACAAGGACTGAATACGCGATCGATTATTACTATTATTATTATTATTGGGAGGTTCACGACGCACTTTATGTACGATCACGGCTAATGGCGTCGCCCACACTGTTTCGCCGGTGGGCCGCGGGATTGAGAAATGTTCCGAGTGGTGCGAGTGTTGAATTCGGACCTTTGATACCCAAAGCTCAACACCTTAACCACCCGGCCATCCCAGCCCAAATACGCGATCGAATGGGTGTCTCCCCACTCATGTAAACGTTTTTCTTTAATTCTGTCCTCGGCCATGTGCTTCACCCACGTCACATCTGTACTCCAGTGGCGTCCAGCATCCAGTGGCGTTCAGCGTCCTCGACCATTTGCTCCACCCCCCCCCCACCCCCACCCCCCAAGCACTTCATCCACGTCACATCTGACGTCCAGTGGCACACTCACCCGCCACATCTGTACGTCCAGTGGCGTCTTCGCACAGGCCATGCAATACTTGGTACTTATACGGAAATCACTATTCGTGCTAATAGATAACTATACTCTAGATGCATTTGCTTTGGTTTGTTTGCAGACAGGCAGGATTTTCGTTTTATAATATATATATATATATATATATATATATATATATATATATATATATATATATATATATATATATATATATATATATGTATATATATTTATGTATACATGTAATGGTCATATATTGTGGGACTGCTACACGACTCCTGAACAGGCACCAGGTAGTCTGAGCGCGTGTTTCCCCAACCCTGGGAACATGTCACCGTCGCCGAGGTTCATGACCGTTCCACATACATATGCGCATGTTTGACTGCGTCTGGTGGCCGGGAAGTGGCGCGCGCACGGTCGGTACCGTACCCCGCCGTCGCCACCTGGGGAGACAGCGACAACAGACGCCGACAGCCGGCTGTGCTATGTTATGTGACAAATGAACCTGGTGCCAGACCGAGCCGCCCTGCTGTGCGAACGAGCGCAGCGACCATGGATTAACAGGAATCGGGCTCCGTTGGTGCATTCGCACATCTACGCTTCCTCGTACTTCGTGGATAAGCTACATCTCATGGACTCGTACCCATCTCGTTGCACGCTAGAAGCATCGCGAATGGATGCATAGGACCAAGCATTGCTTTGTGTTTTTGTGTTGGAAACTGGCTGTGGAGGTTTCGTCTTTACACCCACACACTGATGTCACGCACGGCCACACAACCCACACACTGATGTCACGCACGGCCACACAACCCACACACTGATGTCACGCACGGCCACACAACCCACACACTGATGTCACGCACGGCCACACAACCCACACACTGATGTCACGCACGGCCACACAACCCACACACTGATGTCACGCACGGCCACACAACCCACACACTGATGTCACGCACGGCCACACAACGATTCCATGTGTCGCGGCGAGGCCAGCGTGCAGCGCGGTACCAGTAGGCGGTCCGTGGACCGGCCGCCAGTAGCCGGTCTGCGGACCGGCCACCAGTAGCCGGTCCGTGGACCGGCCACCAGTAGCCGGTCTGCGGACCGGCCACCAGTAGCCGGTCCGCGGACCGGCCACCAGTAGCCGGTCTGCGGACCGGCCACCAGTAGCCGGTCCGTGGACCGGCCACCAGTAGCCGGTCCGTGGACCGGCCACCAGTAGCCGGTCCGTGGACCGGCCACCAGTAGCCGGTCTGCGGACTACACCAACTTGTTCGTTGCAGTCCAATGCGTGCTATGCTGTCCGATGGCAGACGGCTCCAGCAGAAAAAACATTGACCTACGGGTGTGGCTGCAAGCAAGCTAACTCAACACTGACAAGGATGAAATCGAGAGCAAGACAGATCGAGACATAGACACCAATATGCGTGGAATATAGTCTCACATTCCGACAAAAGGTTGTATGTGTAGTTTACCTTCTAGGTGATGATGATCAGATCAGAGCAAGTAGATTGAGCGTACAATTAGCAGTAGCAGCTTATTTCCACTTGCCCTGTCTTGGTTAGGTTTACTATTGTTACGATGTGTATCCAGTCATTACTGCAGAGATATCGACAACAATTTATGCTGCTTGCTTTATGAGAAGCAATTTATTTTATTTGTTCAAGCGAACATTTGTGACGCATCAGAGATCGCCTTTAATTTGGAGAAGGATACAGTGGAGTAGAGTATGTTAGAGTAGTGCAAAGTAGAGTAGAGTAGAGTAGAGTAGGGTAGAGTCCAATTGTCGTGGTGCAGTCTGGTGGTGCCCATCCTCCACCTTTAGCTGATTGCTCCCGCGTTCGATCGATAATAGCATTCGAGTGTATGCCCGTCCACCTGGAAACCATTTGAGTATATACCCGTCAACCGGGGAACCATTCGAGGGTATGCCCGTCCACCCGGAAGCCTTTCGAGTGTATGCCCGTCCACTCGGGAACCATTCGAGTGTATACTTATCCACCGGGGAACAACTTTTTTCTCGCAATTTATATTCTGTCGAAACAGGAACCATATCTTCAAGGAAAGCTTTCAGGCTTTCTCCAAAGCTTGGGTAGTGCGTATGCACTTGTAAAAGTGTTGTATCCTGTTATTCCACACAAGTCCCATCACTTAGTTTGAACACAACGTGAACTGTTCGAACTTCTTTCTCCAATATTGATGTCGATGCGAATGCTTCCCTAGTCAGTGAAGAAACAGAACTGCCGTCATCCCTGGTCTGTGCTGCGACCGCGTCTCCACAATACAGTGGATATAATCACCGGTGTCCATTGAACCTTCCAGGTTCGAATTCCAGCAGGAAGAGGCGATGTGTATTCGATGTCTTTTAGCTATGCTGGATGTTCTTCCATCCACTACCAAATATTGTTTCCTGGCTTCAATATTGCTATCGGGGTTTGAATCATACTTAGATACATTTTAACAAATTTCACACCCTCTCATGGTACAATCCTCCTCTCCCAACACGAAGCCCTGATGACGCGACTGCAGGGACTCGTCTGGCATACTATGCCGTAGCCGCGGCCCCTGCAGTCATACACTCGAATGGTTCCCGGGTGGACGGGCATACACTCGAACTGTTCCCAGGTGGACGGGCATACACTCGAATGCTATTATCGACCGAACGCGGTAGAAATCAGCTAAAGGTGGAGGATTGGCACTACGAGATTGTGCCACGACACTTGGACTCTACTCTACTCTACTCTACTCTACTCTACTCTACTCTACTCTACTATATTATACTCTACTCTGCTCTGCTCTGCTCTGCTGTACTCTACTCTGCTCTGCTCTGCTCTGCTCTACTCTACTCTACTCTACTCTACTCTACTGTATCCTTTCTCCAATTAAAGACGGTCTCTGACGCGTCACAAATGTTCGCTTGAACCAATAAAATCAATTGCTTCTCATAAAGGAAGCAGCATAAATGGTGACGCGACTGCAGGGACTCGTCTGGCATGGTATGGCGTGACCGCGCCCCTGCAGTCACGGGACCCTTCCCACTGCTTTGACATTGCTGCAGGGGTCGGAATCGGCTGGGTGGTGGAGATGGCCCCAGAGTAGCCAAAGGACACTCCTCCCCTCCCCTCCCCACTCAGAATCTCTTAGACGAGTCCTTACGCTACTGGGTCCGGGAGTTAACTCGCCCAGTTTTTTCGCGCCCCGCTTTTCTGCAGATAGTGAGAAAAAACGGCAGCGGCAGCGAGCCGGAATTGGCATGCCTTTTCCACATCAATTTTACAGTTGTGTGAAAATTTTGAGGTCAGGTCATTCATGGTGACCTGACCAGTCAAGGTCAAGTGAGGTCACCTCCAAAAAGTTCAACCGGTCGTCAAGCTTAAACGGGCAACGATAGTTCAATGAAACTTTCAGCAATTGCTTATCATTAGGTATGCAACAAAATGCGCCAAAGGAAGCCTTTGAATTGTTTCTTTTTATGGCTTGTTTGCTTCGCATATTTGCCTATTACAGATACAGATACAGATACAGACTTGTATTGAGATAATCCACAATGAACTTGTGGCTATTACAACCTCGCGTTAATATAATATAACAGCAGTGCAGAAAAGGTAAAAATCACAGAACAGTTACATAGATGGTCATGCAGGTCATAATGAAGTATATGTTTCTTCACTGACTACGGAAGCATTCGCATCGACATCAATATGGCAGGGCGAGCAGTAAATCCGTCCGGCTCGGGCGGAGCATCAGACAGGTTGCGTCAGTTTTGAAAGTCTCGTTCGGGTTTGATCTGTGTACATTCGGCTGGTTCATTGCTGGTAGCGATGCACTCATGTCAAATGGCTATAGTCACGTGCAGCTGCCTTCTTTGCATGGGTCCGGCGTGCGGAAATACCACACATCTCTTTATAGGCCTGCTGGAGCCCTATTTGATGTCATGCGAACAACCATGCAGTGCACTAAGAATCACCACCGCGACCGAGCAAGGCACCGTAGACACTAATTTATCACCAATTGCTGGACGTTTATGACCTATCTTTGATGAAGCAAATGAGACAGTGAAAGCATGAGGATGAGGAGATATAGAGGCAGTGAAATAAATGAGAGATTTAGGTGTCATATTAGATAGCAAGCGAACTTTTTCCTCTCACGTGACAGGCATTGTCAGTACATAGAGCCAACAGGGCGCTGGGAGTGCTTATCAGATCATTCCTGACATGGCCAAGAAGGAATGCGTTTAGTCGTAGTGCACCCCCGGCAGCCTATTTTACCAACGTACGTTCCATTTCGGAATATTGCGATGTCATCTGGACGGGTACGGCGAAGCCCCACAGTGTGCGGATTGGTCGTGTGCAGCACAAGTTTCTTATCTGGCTTTCCCATCATACCATCAGGATCCATCCATCGCTCTCCTATGATATTATCAGCCGCCACTTTATAATCATATTCTTCAAATCTCGCAGAATTCAACACGATATTTTTCCCTGAAGAAAGTATTATCAGGGAAATGGGCTCACCAGCTCCTCTCAGTGAATGTTCTTTGCATGTGCCGTTTCGAGCAATTCGCGCGCAACAGCTTTTGTTGTGCCTTATGCACGAACTGAAGCAGTTCGTTCGGGTTTGCTGTGCCGGTTTCCAAAGACAGCAAACTGGATCTTGGCATCTCACGTGGCCACTGACAACTTCGGTGACAGTGCAGCTTTTTCAAGAGACATGTACTGCATTATGTCGCACTTATTTAGCTCTTAAATTATGTATATCAGACATCTATCCAGAGGTGCAAAATGTGCCAAACGGACTCTCTTGATATCACGGGTCAGTTTTGTGACCTCTCATATGCCACCCTACCTAAAGCGGTAGCGCCACAGAGGCGAGTACAGGGGGTGGGGGAGCACTGAGGGCATGCATCCCTTCTCCATGGAAAGGTGGCGCCCCTCCAGGAAGATTCGAGTGCACCCGACCACCCCCCGCTCCAGGGATTTTTCAGCCAAAGGCTCTCTCAGAGGAAAAGGCGGCTCCTAAGACCAACAGACGCTCCTTTAAGACGAAAAGGCCACTTCAGTACGCTTGAGTGCATCCACTTCCATGTACAACGACTTTTTTCCGCCCCAGGCGTTGTTCCAGGGACTTCCGCAGTGGCGCCCCTCTGAGGAAATGGTGCCCCTCAAGACAAGTACCCCCCTCCCCTCTGGATCCACCCCTGTTGCAACTCTTCCAAGTTAATGCATGCAATTTTGGTAAGCATTTCATTTGCATGAATATCCAATTTAACGCAGTGGGCGCTGCTGATGGTCTCGAAAAGAGTGTCCTACCAAGGAGTTGCACATTATCAGGTCCATCTGCTACCCTCCATGGAGGGCAAGAGTGTACTTTTTTGTACCGCGGTATCTATCACATGTTTTTCCTTAGGGTGCATTTTATTGTCCATCGCTACATATTCATTGATCTGCTTTAAACCTTCACTTCACATGTCATCGGAGCCTGCGTCTGTTGGTAGTCTGTGCAAATAAACATAAACAACAAACATAAACATAAACAACAAACATAAACTGCGCCAGGCTGGAATACTGCCCTATGGCTACAGAATCTTATCAGAAGCATCAGATCCGTGGCATAGCTTCAGTGGCACCACCACGCACAGTTCCGGTATCATAGGCGGAGGTAGGCGCAAGCATGACGAATGCACTGTGGCAGAATGCAAATATATCGGAAGGACGGAAGGAGTCTTCTCCACCCCCAGCGGGAGGTTGCGAAGCTTCACTGCCGCCAACTGAGCGTGAACGGCCGTCTGTGTCGGTGGCGACCTGCGTCGCTCGGGTGGGCGCGGCGCTGACCGGACCTGGTCCAAGTCACGGCAGTGCGGCTTGTTGCCGCCGAGCTGCGGCGATTCCCACGGCTCGGGGTCGCAGTGCCGGCAGGGGGCGGCTCGGCCGGCCGATAATGACCGGTCGTGCCCCCGCCCCCTGTCCCGCCCCCTCGGCGCTCGCGTCCACCCCCTAACCCTATCACAGGCTGTAAATGCTCGGCGTGCCAGCGCGGTGCTCTTGTAGCGGTAATTAGCGCTTGCGAGATGCTGCCGCCAGCTGGGCCAGCTCGCTGTCGGCTGGTCGAAATTAGGTGTTCAAAGTGGAGCGTAATTACACGATCCAATTACGAACGGCTCCGATAGCCGTTTGAGGCGAACTGACCGCGTTGATACCGTTGTGTGATAAGTTCCGCGACGCTATTGGTGGATGGTTTAAGGGACTTTTTTAGCTCTGTCTCTGCTTGAATATCCACAGCTTTCGTTCAATGTGATTGTTTAATTTTACTTAACTTTGGGCACACACCAGCTGAAATTACTCATGCTCATAAAGGTTTCTGGCGACATCCAATTGATTGATATTCAATTGATATGTCGTCAGGTACTTTACGACAAAGCAGAATTATGCGTAGAATATGAAGCAAGGCATCGTTGCGATGTCAACGTTTTGGCACCCGCCCACCAGTTTTAAGAATAATTTGCTCAAACTTGTTCAAAATACGTGTTCAAGTGTATCGAGGACTTCTTGCTTTGAGCTATAGCGTCAAGAATAAGCGGTACTTGTCTGACGCCCTCCTCCATCACGGAAAATGACGGTGCAAGTACTCGAAGGAAATTTCGTGATGTTTCATTTTTGACAGCTGGAAACTAAAAATTGGCAGAAAACAATAGAGAGATCGCTGAGGGGGACAATTGGAATTTCCGCGACTGTTGAGGCTTGCCGAAAGCCAAAAAGCATTGTTGTCAAAACGTAATTATTTCATCACTGAGCGGAGAGTGTCCGAAGCTTTTCCTCACTTTTCCAGCTACGTTCCTGCACGCCTGTCGTGTCATGCGGTGTTGTGCCCTGTCACAAATTACGGTGACACACTCACAACTGAAGCAACAAACGCAGATTCGAAAGCGACCTCCATCAGCTTAATCATGCTTGTCGTGTGCCTCCAAATACTCTTGTAAGAAAGTTTGCGGATGCTAATGAACGCAGGAGCAGGCTGTAAAGCCATATCCCTGCCTTCTCGGAACCGTAACCTTGAGCCCTACGTGCGTTGAATGGAAGGAATAGCCTTAAAACTATCCCATTTTCCCTCTCACTTCAGATGTTCTTATACCCTTGGCCAGGGGCACGCCCCAAAAGAAGCCATAAAAGCGTCCTACGCTGAAGGCACACAATCCTTGTTTCTCTCTTGCTCAGCTAACCCAGCTTTCATTAGATTGCAACATCCCTTCGCTTTCACTAATAAGTCTTCTATATCTTGTGGTGATCATAGTCTTCATGGCCAGGCCTGGGTGCACCACTGTAATGCTTCGTCTGTCCGCACCGAAATCGACCATCAGTGGTCATAGTCGCATCTGTCCACACTGATCTCCATCATTGGTGGTCAGAGTCATGTTTGTCCACACCGATTTTCACCATCGGTGGCCATAATCGTGTCTGTCCACATTGATCTCCATTATCAGTGGCCATAGTTGAGTCAGTCCACACAGACCTTTATCACCAATGGCTGTCCGCACCGACCTTTTGCCACCCACTGGCCATAGTCGTATCTGCCCACACTGACCTTCTACCACGAATGGTCATAGTCTATCTGCACCGACCTTCTGTCACTAATGGCCATAGTCTGTCCGCACAAACCTTCCACCACTGATGGCGGTGCAGTGGTCTGATGCCACTACGCCTGCTGACATAGTGCTGGCACGGATTCTAGGACAAATGTACGTAAGGA
Source organism: Ashinkailepas kermadecensis (assembly GCA_034440615.1). Taxonomy (NCBI): domain Eukaryota; kingdom Metazoa; phylum Arthropoda; class Thecostraca; family Neolepadidae; genus Ashinkailepas; species Ashinkailepas kermadecensis. The sequence continues at coordinate 88,385 of JAOTOM010003419.1, forward strand.
CAAATGTTCGTATGGCAGATATACGTTAGCAAATGTACGTAATGAAATGTACATAAGCGCAAATGTACGTATGGCAATTCTACGTAAGCGCAGATGTACGTATGGCTAATGTACGTAAGCGCAAATGTACGTATGCGCAAATGTACGTATGCGCAAAAGTACGTAAGCGCAAATGTACGTATGCGCAAAAGTACGTATGCGCAAATGTACGTAAGGGCAAATGTACGTATGCGCAAAAGTACGTATGCACAAATGTACGTAAGCGCAAATGTACGCATGCGCAAAAGCACGTATGCGCAAGTGTACGTAAGCGCAAATGTACCTAAGCGCAACAGTACGTAAACGTAAAAGAATGCAAGAGCAAATGTATGTATGAGCCAATGCACGTACATTTAGGCATACGTGCCTTTGCGTTTAAGCACATTTGGCTAGGTGCATGTGCCATACGTACATTTGCTCTTACGTACATTTGCCATACGTAAATTTGCGCTTAAGTAAATTTGGCATACGTACATCTGGACTTACGTACAACTGCCATACGTACATTTGCACGTACGTACATTTGCGCTTACGTACATTTGCGCTTACGTATTATTGCGCATACGTACATTTGCGCTTACGTACATTTGCGCTTACGTACATTTGCGCTTATGTACATTTGCGCATACGTACTTTTGCGCATACATACATTAGCCATACGTACATCTGCGCTTACGTACATTTGCTTACGTACATTTGCGTACATACATCTGCCATACGTACATTTGTTTTACGTACATTTGTCCGGTTACCGCTGGCACGCCCGGTCGAGCCGGCGACCCTAACGCACAGTGGGGGACTATCTAGAGACTGCTGACCGCCACAGGCAACTAGCCTCATACGTAGCTCGGCCTGTTGGATCGTGATCAAGCCGTGACTCACCGTGACTCAACCGTGACTCGCTGTGACTTATCCGTAGCTCACCGTGACTCAGTGATCCAGTCGCGACTCAGTGACACAGCCGTGACTCAGTGACCCAGCTGGGCCGCCGTGGACCGAAGGACCATGACCCAGTGAACCCACCCAGACAACCGGCGACTATGCAGCGACGTTTCAGCTGGAAGTGGGCGCCATCGTTTCTCTCGCTATCTTCCTTGTGTATTGGCCTAACAGGTATTGAGCCAACTGAATCACTTTCATTAAAAAGCTAAATATTTTGCAACCTAATGCAATTCATGCCATCATACTTTGGACATCTGTATGCTGCGTATGTCGTTTAGACTTTAGCACTATGTTTGTTCCAAAATGGACATTCATGGATTGCGGCATAATCAGCTTGTCCGAGATTCGTCAGGATTACCTACACATTTGGGATTCAGTGGTGTAGTTTGCAAGCAAAATACTTCACGGTGCATTTCATTCTGGGTTGATATTTTTTGTCCTCACATGAATCCCGAAGGAACTTTTTTAATCTTAAAACCACACTGGTAACAAATATCTTCAGCTTCAACAAAAATGAATTTGGCTCTCGGTTAACTTTCCCAGTGCGAAATAATGTTGCACCCCTCGCAGTGTGGGGAGTTAATTTTACGCTCCATTAACCTTTGCTTCAAACAAGATAGAGATGTGGTAAGCGACATGGTGTAGCTATGTCTTTGAACTTGTTAAGTCACGCGAAATATTTGTCTCTATCTCTTTTGGTTGACCTTCTAGATTAGATCAAGCAGGTCAATGTCGGGGTGCAGTCAGTCACTCTCCTTCGCCGTGGTTTTCGTACCCTGGTCGTAAAACAAATATGCTATTGTAATGCAATGCTGATTATATGCAAACTGAACACTTAGTCTGGCACAGATGACACGTGTATAGTCAAGGTCACCCATCCTGACAAAATCAAATACCTGGAAAGATGTGAGGCTGTTGAAGATGACAATTTTCGAAGCAGGTGGCAATTAAGGTTAATAATTGCTACCAAACAAAAATAACAGTCTTTACTGTCTTCGAGAATGTTCTAGAACAATCTAGAATAGAGAATTGTTAGATTTTACAGTTGATTTTTTTAATCGAAAAAGTCAATTTTCAACTCGATTTTTGAAATCCCAATCACATCAAAAACTTGGCGAGCAATGTTATCCTTGCTTAGCCATTATTACTTCGCAGCAGCCAGTATTTTAGCCTCTAGAGAGCTTTCTGTGTACCTTCTGCACGTCAAGGTCATATCTCAGTGTTCTGGTCCGATAATGACTTGACACTTCGTACTCGTTTAGAGTGCATCATGTTGCACCAAATATATTCCAGTTGTTCAAAAATAATAATGTGTAACGAAGGTTTGCGCAAGGCAACATTTATCTGGTACACTATTCGTTTGATGTGGGAACATGTAATTGTACCAAAAATGTAACTGCATGTTCAGAATTGTTTCAAGCAGACTTGAAGTGAAGAAGCTCAGTGGACGAAATATATTCCAGTTCGTATTTGATATTTACACAATTTCTATAAAGTAATTTTGAGTGTTGAGTGCATTTCATATCTGTATCTTACATGGTTTGTCTACGAAAAATGTTTAATGTACATCTAAGCACCGCATTGAGACGAACTTGTGATCTGATTTTGACACACCGTAGCTTGGCTATCTTAAGAGCTTATAACTCAACTTACTTGCACAGTGTATACACATTAATTGTCGGAAGGTATTCCAATTGTCAAAGTAATAGTGTGAACGGCTTAAGAGTTGCTTGATAAAGATATCAGAGGGGGTATAAAACTATCTTCCCCACACTGCTAAGATTTCGGTTCATGCCTCCGATTCAAGAAACCCCTCAGAATATTGAAAATCCTTTGACACAATGCATTTCAGATACATGGTTCCATACATGGTTCGATACGCGACACAGGGGTAAAGATAACAAACATAAATTCAGAGAAGGCCAATGCTACTTTATCCAGGATCAGTATATCGCAACGGGACGGCAATTTTTTCTGATTAGTTCAGCAGTGATGCTAGAAGTCTTAACGAACCCTATAGATGTATTTGTTGTGGCCTCAGTGGCAATGTATGCCGCCTCCACTGCTCGTCGCTCAGCTCTAGTGAGGTGGTTTTTAATGGTGACTGTTCCTGTCCAGTTCAGTAGGTGCCCTGCCCTGTTCGCGTGAACTACTAGGGCATTTAGTATCCTGTGATTGCTGCTAACAACACAGACTGGGCACCTCCACACATCGATCTTGGTACCAGGTACGGGGAAATCACAACTGAAAACAATCACAGGATGTCCAATGCCACAGTAATTCACGCGGACAGGGCAGGGCACCTACCGCACTGGATAGGGATAGTTACCATTAAAAACAACCTTACTAAAGCTGAGCGGCGAGCGGTGAAGAAGGCATACATTGCCACTGAGGTCACAAAAATGCATCGATAGGGTTCTTTTAGACATCTAGCATTACAGCTGAACTGATCAAAACAAATTGTCCTCCCGTTGCGATGTAATAACCCTGGATAAGGAAGCTGTGGTCTTCTCTGGATTTGTATTTGCTGCCTTGACCCCTGTGTCGCGTATCCAACGTGTATGGTGTATCGAATGTATCGTGTATTGAACCATGTATCTGACATGCATTGTATCGACGGCTTTGCGATATTCTGAGAAGGTTCTTGAGTCGGAGGTATGAAACTTGATCGATTTTTAAAATGCTTAGGCATATTTTCAGTCCCATTTCATATCTTATTTCCCTGGTGAAGGCAATATAGTCGATAAGTCGGGAAATGTCGTTTAATTTTTTTATCGAAGTGCCAATTTTTCATTCAATTGATTCATAATTTAGCGTTAATCATTCTGCATATCATATAGACTCATATAGAATGTATATAATCATAATCATATAGAATGTATATATGTTTTGCTGCACAACAAAAATAGTGTGTGCCTTTCATAGGATGGAGAGCCACACTAACCATTAAACTGTGGCGTCGCTATGCATGCATATTTTGCTCTGAAGTTCTCGATAGCGCACTATCTCACCTTTCCATTGATCAGACCGCCTTTAGTCATCCATCTTCTCTGCCGATCTTTCAGTTGTGATTTTCCCGTACCTGGTGCCAAGATCGATGTGTGTAGGTGCCTAGTCTGTGCTGTTAGCAGCATCGATTCCTTTCTCTCGGAAACTCATCAATCAACGGTTGCGGGCGGACACCATTTGCAATTATATTGGCGATTACATTTCGCCATCGCGGGCACCGCTTGGTGACCGTGGGAAGTGCATGCCGATCCAGCAGTTCCTTGTAATCGAGAGGGGATATTTCTTATTTAATCAAGCGCGGCATGCTCAGGGGCAATGGAGTCTGATGTGAATGCGTTGTTGAAGTGCGTTCAGTTCATACATACGTCCAAGTTCCAAACCGGAGAGTTACTGTAGATTAGGTCTCAGGATTCGCACAGGCAAGAACGTCTTGCACTGAGTTCAGGCAGGGCGCGAATCAACAACGGTAAATTGTTGGGAGGAGCTCGGCCAGTTTTTACACACATACCATTTCACCAATGTGTCGCATATTTTGCATTGCAGAATAAAATTATCGCTCAAAACCGATGATACAGAAGCCGGTATTGTTCGATGCTGTAATGATTCTGGTAATCTTAGTGGCGCTTAGTTCTATTTGTTGTAGGTGATTTATTTGTCTTCCATTTCTGTGATGTTCACAGACAATTATAACTTACCATGCGACAGTTTTAGCTATTTTTGAGCATCATTTACTTTTCAGCTCCATAAATTCACAACTGATGAATTTATATACAACCAAAGTAAATATGTTTACCTTGTCCCACAATTATGCACTATCTCAAGTAATCTTCCTGTTCGTTATTCACACATGCATGTAGCAGAATCCGTTTCGGATTCTTATTTTCTTACGATGGTGTGCGAACTTAGATAAGCTGCCTAGCCATTAAGCAAGTGCAATGTAAACATGAAACCCAAAGATTATAGTAAGAGCTCGTCTGCTGCGTGCATGAAATCAGTGAATGTGAGATGGAGGATGAGCAAACAGAGGTGTGAAAAAAATGAGATGATGTTCATGAGGTAGATACGGCGAGATGGGACATCAGTTTCCTGCCCATCTATATAATGCGTTCACTCTGATAAATGTGGCACATTCAAGGAGTAAATTGTATCCCAGACTTGTATCTGCGATCCTCAGTGACTAAGCTTTGTGCAGTTCATCAATGCTTGCAGATGCAGAATAGGAGGACCAGGGGCAGAAGTTGGCGTAGCATTATCGCACGGACCACTCTCAGGCATAGGCGCATCCAATTGCGGCAATACAGGCCCGTGCCACACTCAGCAAGTCGAAGGCTCAGGGACTGATAGAAAGTAATAAATAAATTTGGGGTTCATTTCAAGCGTTTAGATGGTCTCCGAGATACTTCGTAATCATTGGGTGCACCATGTGCATGCATTATTTGGGTACCTGCAACTTTTGAGGTTCAATGGTGTACTCATGCTCCTTAACGAAACGTCTTGTGGGTACTCGCTCTCGGACTCTTGAGATTAGCCCCTCACCATTCCCCGCATTTACAACCAGCAGGATAGTTTGAAATACAGGGTACTAAAATTGTGTTGTTTTTTTTGTAGGATGGGGAATTTTTTTTTTCGTAGGCACTAGGGAAAAACTCACGATGAGGTTAAAATAACAAACGCATGTTTTCAGAGCATAAGAGTTCCTCTTTGTCCACGCTTGCTAAAAATAACGGTTGTCTCCGCCTCCCTACAATCAACCATAACTTATCGATATGAGGTTAGGTTGAACATGGCACTTGAAATTCGCTGCCAGTATCTCTTTTCATCGAAACACACACACACACACACATATATATATATATTACTTTGACATTTTCTACAGGGAAAAACACTTTTTCCTTGATGTGCCATATTACACATAATTTTTATCTTAGATTACTGCTGAATTGTGTTGATCAGCAACTACCTTTTCTTAGGATGCCTATCGATTTGTTAAGTTGATTGAGGTGCATTCGTTATGAACTAATTTTGTTCGCGGTTTCACCGTGCACACATATTTTTAGACGAAATCGCCGTTTTGAATTAGTTACGATGTTAGACACCTGCCAAAAGTATACCAGAATTTTGCAATTATGGTTCGTTTACCAAATGGGGCTAAGCTTACCATTCGTGAAGTAAATTGCGCTAAACATGGAGTGCGTGAACGATTTTAGGAAAGTCCTAACAGCATCGTCCGTTCTTTGCAAAAACGAAATTCGTTGTTGTACTCGGAATGAGCTTAGCATGCAAAACCGGATTGGGGCGCATTAGACACCAGTTCCACGTCGGAGGTGATTCCTCACAATGCATTATCTCAACACCTCTGCATCTGAAGGACCGTTCCCGTACTCTGCCTGCCTGATAAGAGCATATGTCGTCTTCACATCTGTCTCCGTGGTGTCGTGCGGTCGTAACCCCGCCCCACCGCGCTGCCGACCTCCCTCTGCCCACCAACCGCATCGCCGGTCCGCTGATCGTCACTGGCCGGTCAGCCAATCAGACCGCAGGGGCGTGCTGTGTGTCGTCACGGCTCACACCGCGCAATGCGCAAAACTGAATTACAAAAAAAAACAGCGCGGGCCGTCTGAGATGCGAGCAAGGTCTGGCTGGTCATTGGACATTCGGCGGCGAAGGTGTTGAGATCGGAAACACAACGCACAAGGTAGGACGCAGTACGGCAGCACTCGGCCGGACTTGGCTTGTTTGCGGGCAGCACATGTTGGGATCGATTTGTCCTTGGGCTCCGGTACTGGTGAAGCAGGTGTATTCTCTAATGCTTTTTACAGGCAGCATCACACCTATGCGTGTTGCACGTCAAGACTGAACCTATAGGACCAATATTACCCAGTCTTGCGCCAGCCCCCTGCTGCGACCGAATTCCGTCTTGTTTCACTGTTATCGCTAAGATTCTCACCACAAGGATTAACTAGTTCGTCAGCTGAAATTTCGTTGTACCCTCGGCGTTAATGGCCCGAGCGGGAGGTAGCACATGCTGTCGGACCCGTGAAACCAGCCAGGTTTCATGGTGTTCCTGGGGTGGTGCAGGGCTGCTTGTGGTTATCATTGTTTCTTATCATGGAATTAACATGCTTGGAATGTTGTGTTCACAGCAATATATTGAAGTTCTGGCATCTAGACAGAGGATCATGTATTACAATTAGTGCGTTCTAGGAATTTAGTCCGGAAGTATTGGTCGGGTTCTGAGCAAATGCTATCCGACATCATGTTGGCGTAACAGAAGTAAATCAAGGGATGATATTGAAGAATAAAAATCGATCCATAAGCCTTCTTACCGCTGATTTTAAATGAAAATATTTTAAGTAATGAAGAGCGATGCCAGGGGAAAAACATCACGCATGACTCATATTTCATTCTCTCATCTGCATAAGAATGTTGGAAGCCCAAAGGCACAAGTCCACGTGGTATTTTATTTAGCTATAACCCAATTTCTCTCAAAAGGGATAATGATCTTTTTATTTAACCCTTCCATTTACACCTCTCGTTTCGCTCAGGCCAGATTTGATCTAATTACTTTACAGCCAGTGCCGGCAGGTAGACGGCCTACCCACATTTGACAGGTGTTGGGGCCGACCTAAGGCGTCGTCCACCACCAGACGAAAGAAACCATAAATCCTGTCATTCCCACAGGCCAGTAGTCTCGATAACAGGTGTCCTCATCGGTGCCTATGCCGGCTTCTGATACAATGACTTTGTCTCGGAAATATGGAATTAATATGAAACAAGAATACATGGATGCAGTTCAATAAATTTTAAGGGACCATTTTAGTTAACGCAGGAGTGTTTATTGTATTTCTATTAAAATGAGGATATGACTGGCAGTTCTTTCTAGTATAGCTTCGTTACCAAATCGATTCAAGTAGTCTCACGACAGGAGATAGGTGTGTATCGATTGTTTCGGAGAATATGTAATATGTCAATGAATGCTTGCCACGTGCCTTGTCGGCCTCTCTGTGTCAGCTTCAGGTTATTTTGCTTTCTTGGATATAAACATGGATTTGTGGGTACACGAAGTAGGTCTGTGAATGCACACATCGTCTGGTTTGTGCATGTGCACCTATAGCGAGAATCCCCCTCTTGTCAGATTCCCACTGATATTCTGTTCTAGTAACCATGGTGCTGCAGGAGGTTTTCATTAGATGGGTCAATGACAGGATAAGAAAAGGTAAACGACACGCCTTTTGCCACGTTCCGGTCGGTAGTAAGACGTTCCATTACACATATGTTTTGCTCATAAGGAAAATAAATCAACTGGGCTTTGAACATAACCTAGTTATGCGAATGCCCAAAAGGACACTCCCATCCTCCGCTACCGGGGCATGATACTACTTTTACACCAGGCTTGAACTAGTTTCCATGTTTCGCTTTCGAAACGGCTGTGTTTAATTGTCGCTGTTTTCATAACTGTAATCAGCCACAAACGTGTTATTTTTATCGCATGTTACAAGTAATAGTTCGGATGCAGACGAGATAATCGTGAACGAATATTGTTTATATTTAGACGGAATAATGCTAATGCTCAACGGAAGTAGCAGCTCGGCAAAGAACTTCCCGCGACCTCCAGAGCCAATGGAGCCAATGGCCAAGTTGCCTTGAAGCACTGCTTGAGGCCGACCGGCATAAGCGGCCTTCGGTATTTACCTCGCCGGCGGCCTTAGCGTTCTTTCGTACCGGGATGTCGGTCCAAATGGTCTCCGGTATCATTGCGTCGTTCCATTCCATCTGTCGGTCCGAAAGATACCATACATCCGTCTGTTGATCCAAATGTTATTATTCATCTGTCTGTTGGTTAAAAAGGTCCCATGCATCCGTCCGTTGGTCCAAAAGGTATCATGCATCCGCCCGTTTGTCCAAATGGTAATATGAATCCGTTCGTTGTTCCAGAAGTTTTATGCATCCATCCGTTAGTCCAAAAGGGTACCATGAATCCGCTCGTTTGTCCAAAAGATCGCATCACCTTTGCATGTTAATGCTCGACCATCAACTAACTATTCCAATATCTCACTCCTCTCTATCCATGACACCACAAAGACATCAGGTCATCGTCGCCGACAGTTTGATTCCGGGAACGTGGAAGAGGTAGTGAAACCTCTGGTCTGCCAGTTGCATTAATTCGCTGTAATTTTTGCCCTTTCAGTAGGAAGTTCCAGATAGATATGAAGCAAAAATCCCTATTTTCGAGCCTGATAACTGCCGCGCAGTGGAGGAAAAAGGCGAGTAAGCTCCTTTTCCTAAGTCCTTGGGATTACCGACGGAAAAACCAGAATTCCGCACCGATGTTGTGCCGAGATGCCCAAAACCGCCATACATCGGATGTTAATAAAACTGGCGTTGTAGTTGATAAGCAATTGAGGCTGCATTCATATAACGACTCAAATTCATCCAGCAGGTGGAATTTCGCTATGCTGTGATGTATGTTTATCAGTAATGACACCGTATTTACAGTTATGCATCTTTGTCATGTAATATATGTCAGAAATGTGTCATCTTCAAGGCCACCCGCTAAACCAAAACAAGGTCAGACATGGTTGTACAAATTGTCACTTCCTGAAATTGGTTTTGTCGGCTGATTTAAAATGGCGTGACTTGTCCTGTGGATATTAAGCAAGGAGTTATCCTAAAACCCACACCTCATTTTTGCTGTTGAATATTTCTCAGGACTGCAAGGGTGAAATGTATTTTCCATTGAGTTTAAGGATCGCCCCTGCTCCCCTCCCTGCGCCGCATGTGCTAAAATAACAACACTGCAACCACAAACGAAGTTTAACAATATTGTGAAGTGCCAGGAAAATGTGTTTAAGATGTTTAAATGGTGCCAATTCCCAGGAAATTGGAAAACGACTGCTACACTGAACTAAAGATCACACCCATTGATAGATATGTGTCAGATAGATTCATAGATATATATGAACACCTCCGCATTGTGCTGTCTATTTACGCTTCCTGCCTCAGCCCTCCTCCTATTTCCACATACATTACCTTTAAACAAGTACGGCCAAGGACAGTGGACTGCCAGGTTGGCACGGCCCGGCGATTTGTGACCTAGCCAAGCTCAGGGTCAGATCGTGACCCAGCACCTGCCACGTGGTCCAACTTGTCGGCCCGGCGATTTGTGACCTAGCCAAAGACCTAGAGTGATATCGCGACCCAGCCGCGGGCCGGCGTGTTACCCAGCAGCTGCGACGCGTCCCAACTCGTCGGCCGGCGACTCACCACGGGCCGCCGCCGCACAGCCTGAATGAATGGCGCTCCACGGCTATGATTGGGTAGCACGGAAGCCGACCGGTGGCAGTACAAGGCCGGGTAAAAACAGCCCACCTGGGCCGCTCCAACAGTAGCTGGAAGCATTGGGCGTCTGTCGGCAGCAGCGAGGCCCGCCGCTGGACAGGTCCGACCGGTGGCCGACTGGGCACGCGCCGCCACAATACTGCACCGGTCATGTCGGCACAGTGAGGAGCTGTGTCGGCCAGGTCGGCACAGTGAGGAGCTGTGTCGGCCAGGTCCGACCGGTGGCCGACTGGGCACGCGCCGCCACAATACTGCACCGGTCATGTCGGCACAGTGAGGAGCTGTGTCGGCCAGGTCGGCACAGTGAGGAGTTGTGTCGGGCAGGTCGGCACAGTGAGGAGCTGTGTCGGCCAGGTCGGCACAGTGAGGAGTTGTGTCGGCCAGGTCGGCACAGTGAGGAGCTGTGTCGGCCAGGTCGGCACAGTGAGGAGCTGTGTCGGCCAGGTCGGCACAGTGAGGAGCTGTGTCGGCCAGGTCCGACCGGTGGCCGACTGGGCACGCGCCGCCACAATACTGCACCGGTCAGGTCGGCACAGTGAGAAGTTGTGTCGGGCAGGTCGGCACGGTGGGAAGTTGTGTCGGGCAGGTCGGCACAGTGAGGAGTTGTGTCGGGCAGGTCGGCACAGTGAGGAGTTGTGTCGGGCAGGTCGGCACGGTGAGAAGTTGTGTCGGGCAGGTCGGCACGGTCGGCACAGTGAGGAGTTGTCGGAGTCGGAAGTGAGGGGGCAGGTCGGCACGGTGAGAAGTTGTGTCGGGCAGGTCGGCACGGTGAGAAGTTGTGTCGGGCAGGTCGGCACAGTGAGAAGTTGTGTCGGGCAGGTCGGCACAGTGAGGAGTTGTGTCGGGCCAGGTCGGCACAGTGAGGAGTTGTGTCGGCCAGGTCGGCACAGTGAGAGTTGTGTCGGTCGGCCAGGTCCGACCGGTGGCCGACTGGGCACGCGCCGCCACAATACTGCACCGGTCAGGTCGGCACAGTGAGAAGTTGTGTCGGGCAGGTCGGCACGGTGAGAAGTTGTGTCGGGCAGGTCGGCACGGTGAGAAGTTGTGTCGGGCAGGTCGGCACGGTGAGGAGTTGTGTCGGGCAGGTCGGCACGGTGAGAAGTTGTGTCGGGCAGGTCGGCACGGTGAGAAGTTGTGCTGGGCGTGTCGGCACGGTGAGAAGTTGTGTCGGGCAGGTCGGCACAGTGAGGCAGTTTTGGTCGGCACGGTGAGGAGTTGTGTCGGGCAGGTCGGCACGGTGAGGAAGTTGTGTCGGGCAGGTCGGCAAGTGTTGCTGTCGGGCAGGTCGGCACGGTGAGAAGTTGTGTCGGGCAGGTCGGCACGGCGAGAAGTTGTGCTGGGCAGGTCGGTACGGTGAGAAGTTGTGCCGGGCAGGTCGGCACGGTGAGAAGGCACGTCGGCACGTCGGCAGGTCTCGTCGGCACGTCGGCACGTCTGCACGTCGGCAGGTCGGCACGGTGAGAAGTTGTGCCGGGCAGGTCGGCACGGTGAGAAGTTGTGCTGGGCAGGTCGGCACAGTGCGGAGTTGTGCCAGGCAGATCCGGACAGTATAGAGTCGTGTAGGTAGCTCTGGACATCTGGCGCCTCGTCGGACAAAGTCAGGGGAAGAGTGGCGTACCAAATAGTGCATAAGCTCCACTAGCACCACGGATGAAAAATGAGTTACGTTATAACTACACCAGTCAGATACAATGAGGACCTTAAAGCGCCTCTGTTTATTTTGGTACAAGATGAAATTAATTATAGTTGTCCTAAATAGTTTATTGGCCTTTCATTGGTAGCACAAGACTCTTGCAAATGTTATTTCCTACATCAAAGGCGACAATTATCATGATTGGAGGACAGCAGGCGTGAACAGTAAATTAAAAGTTCCATTCTAGTCGTCCTGTGACAAAGCACTACCATGGTCAACATCTTTATGCCTGGCCAGCCTAATCGTCTTAGGAGACACTTTGTGCGGGGTGGTGCTATAAGTCATGCCATCAGCTGGTGTTATCTGCTTAATTCTTATATCATCTTATATATATCGTCTTACATGATGTTCACATTAGTTGCTGGATTAACTAAACACCATGCAATTGTCACCGTTTATGACACCATCACTTCCGCTGTCTTAAAAGTAGGTAAGACAGAACATGCGTGAATGGGATTAAGATCCCATTTAAGACCAGCTGTAAACTGACTCCCACGATGTGAGAACTGCCCTATAAATGATGTGGCAAACTTCGGATGAAGATCATTCAATTTAATCAATGACCATAAGGCTAAGAGACGAGCTGAAAATTGTTAGTGTGGTCATTGCTATAGCTGCTCCATAAGACTGGTGATCAATGTCGACTCCTCAAGTGGTCAATGTGAGTGTTCGAGCATGCATTGCTGCAGTCGAAAAATATATCCATGTCAAGTCGCATATCAATAGCACTACTTTCTCTTACCTCCGAGATAAAAATAGGCGTATATCGTCAGAGACGGCTATTTACTGGATAGGCATGCACCTGATAGGTGCGCTCTGAAACAGGCGAACAGTTGAGGCATCGACGTTGCCGAGTTCGCCTCCCCGGCCGTGTTGGCCGAGGCGGGCTCAAAAGTGAGCCGCCCCGTGTAAAGACGCCCGCGCTGGAGAGTCAGATTGTGCAAGGATGGGAGAGGCTCATCGCACTCGACACCAGCCGGCAATTAGCCGGCCGTTTATCGGGGCGGAGTGGCGCGAACGGTCGTCACACCGCGTCGTCAGCGGCGGCGTGCAGCGCGGCGCGACGTGCCGCGGCGCACAAGCGGCCCGCTGCGCCGCATTCCACGGCCGGGCGGCACGGCACCGCCGCGCTCGCCGCGCTTGTTAACAAGCTCGACGACACGAGCCCGCCCGACGGAGAGCCGGCCGATCCGCACGTCATCGCCGACTGACATTGCAGTAATTAGGGGAGTGGACTGATTGATCGCGCGCTATGACGAGGTGCGTGGCCTTCATCACTCACAGACGGTGGGCTGTGATGTGTTCATATGCGATGGACGGCGAGCTGAGCGGAGGTGTTGGGGCAGCCGCCAGCAGTCGGTGTGCGGTACCGCTCCAGCCGCTTCGGCACGGATAATCCGATGCTTGTGTGGTTAGCAGCCTCGGCCGGCCGGCTACGATCAGGCTTGGCTAGTGGTGCAGGCCTGTCGACATCGGTCCCCACCGTGCAGACACAGCGCACGGCTCTGAACAGCCAGCCACAGCACACAGCACACAACAGCAAGCCACATCACACATCACTCAATAGCCGGCCACAGCACACATCACTTAATAGCCGGTCACAGCACACATCACTCAATAGCCGGCCACGGCACACATCACTCAACAGCCGGCCACAGCACACATCACTTAATAGCCGGTCACAGCACACATCACTCAACAGCCGGCCACAGCACACATCACTTAATAGCCGGCCACAGCACACATCACTCAATAGCCGGCCACAGCACACATCACTCAATAGCCGGCCACAGCACACATCACTTAATAGCCGGCCACAGCACACATCACTCACCAGCCAGCCACAATACGCATCATTCAACAGTCAGCCACAGCACACAGCACTCAACAGCCGGCCGCAGCACACATCACGCACCAGCCAGCCACAATACACATCATTCAACAGTCAGCCACAGCACACAACACTCAACAGTCGGCCGCAGCACACATCCCGCACCACTCAGCAGCCAGCCACAGCAGCAGCACACAGCGCCGCCGAGCAGAGCGTCTGCTGGACGGGACTGGGGCGGCGGCACTAACTGCCGGCACGTGCCGCCGCCGGCGCTGGGTCCGGTGCCGGCAGCTGACTTGTCGCGTGACCATCCACCATTCAGCTTCTGGTCGGCCGGCTGGTTGCGTGTCTGACGGCCGGCGGGGTCGTGCCGGGGAATCCGAGTGTGGGTGGTAGCCAGAGTGTGCAGGCGGCGGGCCTGTGGGAGGAACGCAGACGGCCGGCGGGGTCGTGCCGGGGAATCCGAGTGTGGGTGGTAGCCAGAGTGTGCAGGCGGCGGGCCTGTGGGAGGAACGCAGACGGCCGGCGGGGTCGTGCCGGGGAATCCGAGTGTGGGTGGTAGCCAGAGTGTGCAGGCGGCGGGCCTGTGGGAGGAACGCAGACGGCCGGCGGCCGGGCAGCAGTTTGGAGAGGAGCGTCTGCCCCGTGCCGAATTGTTAATACTGTTCCGGGTGGAACCATTGCGTAGTGCCTGCCATTGGGAGCAGTGTGGGATGGGCATGAAGACGGGGTTATCAGAGCTTTTCTATTGCCATGCCACTCAAAGTGCGTACTGTCTTATAGTTGTAGAAGACGGTAGGATGCACCCGCGCCGGCATACATGCATAGGGTTATGATGTGATATTGAGCCACTCTTCCGACTATGGCTCCAGCTTGCGTCATTGTCCAGGATGCTGGGTATGGATGGACAGGTTGCAGATGATGGAGAGGCTGAGTGTGAGGTGAACGCAACGCTGCCTTCAGGCCACGAGGCGTGCCGTGCATGGTCATTGAATGATTGCCGTCGTATCACATGGGAGCAGGGCGAGGTAATTGAGTCGTGGCTGCTTAACTCATCCGACGGTGCCCCGCTGCGCCGCTATGTGTATTGAGTATGATTTGAATCAGGGTTGGACGCGTCGTTCTGCGCCTTCAGGGAGCCGCCATGCTGGACACAGACTGCGACATCGAGGAGCGGCCTCAGATTGCCGTCGGCCACAGTCAGAGCGCCAGGTCCGGCTCTCCAGAGACCTACTTCACCTGCAAATTCTGCCAGCGACTCTTCAGGTGGGCGGTACAATCTGTGGGTGACCGGTACGAGTGGCAACAGGGAGCGGCGGGGACGCTGGGGAGCTGTGGGAGGTCGCAGGGGAGGTGGGGAGAGGTGCGGAGCGCTGGGTTCGGTGCCGACCGCTAGACGACTGCGTGTCCGTGAAGGGCTAGAGATTGTGGGCAGTGGCGCAAATGTTCCGGATACGTGACGTGTCGTAGGGCTCGGCACCTCGTCGTATTTTCAGAACTGATGATGGTCCGGGTTCCGCTGTTGCAATTGCCTGATGCGGGGTTAGATTCAGCTCTCCTCAGTTGCCAGATGCACCAATCGTCGCTGACAGAGAAACTCTGGAAGGGAACGACGTCTGACAGATGATAAATTGATCAAGACAAACGAGTCGACATAAACCTAATGGCAAACGCCCTTCCCCTCCCTCTCACAGATAAGCTGACAAAAAGCCCCACTGATCGCCTCCTCTCACCTGGTATTCCTAGGCCGGCTCCCTTTGATAATTACCTCACATGGTTAGTCATGCCACCCGCTGATTGATATCAGGGGACGCATGTGTCAGTCGATCAATATCTAGTTGCGACCTCGAAGACTATTTTGAGGAATTGGAACCGGTTGAAAGACTGGCCATGCATGGCTACACACCGCTCAGGATTAGAGTCACTCATAATTGCTTTGCTAGGCAAACAGTGCGGCTCGTCCTCCACCCGAGCTGTTGCATCAGGAGGAGTGACACCTCGAACAACAGCCCCACACACGTCTGCCAGCAGCGGCTCCCACGCCCCGACCCTGTCCTGCAGCGGCGCTATGTGGCAGGCTCGCGCTGCTGTATCAGCAGTGACACCTCGAACAACAGCCCCACACACGTCTGCCAGCAGCGGCTCCCACGCCCCGACCCTGTCCTGCAGCGGCGCTATGTGGCAGGCTCGCGCTGTTGTATCAGGAGTGACACCTCGAACAACAGCCCCACACACGTCTGCCAGCAGCGGCTCTCACGGCCTACCAGCGTCCTGTAGCGGTGGCGTGTGGCCGACTCGGGCCGCCGCGCCGGCGGAGGCCGGTCGGCCGAGGCGCGGCTCGTGACCCGACCCGCCGCGTCCCCGCACACATTATCACCGCATACATTAGCCGAGTTCAAAGGTGGCCTCAGACAGCGTCATATCTCAGCCGCAGCGAAAGGATCGCGCCGTCGCCGACTGAGAATGGCGGAACATCAAGGATGAGAGGCCGCCGCCGTGATAGCCCGATCCGCGCGGCCAATCGCTGTACAGCTGAATCGCTTCGAGAGAATAAGAATCTCATATAGCGTGCCAATTTCTTCCAAAATTACAACTAGTTTCCGCTTTAGTGTTTCATTGCATTCGTTTAGCACAATGGACTCAATCTCACCCAAACGTTCCCACTATAGAGACCAGGGTCAGAGGCCAGGAACGGATAATTATCTGCATACTGCTCAACTAACTTGGTTGTAGCCAGTATTGATGTCTGAGGAACTGGGCAATTAGTTTAGACCTATCAAGAGATGCTTCAAAGACATATTGCTTCATTCCTTGATTTTTCGTATACAGAGTGTCCACACATTGTGGAGATCCTTACTCCTTCCTTCCTTCCTTCTGATCACTTGACATATTTAGATGCTCCTAGAACGTTTAAAATTGACCATCAGAATTATCGTCAATGCAGTAAAACTAGGATCAGAGGGGTAGCTAGCAATTCCCTCAGTAGTAAACGCTGCGTTTTCCCAGTACTAATTGTCTTGTGAGAATACACGCTCGAATGTGGTGTCAATTTGCTCTGAGGGTCGAGTTAATTCTTTGCATGTTAATCCTCTGTGAACGGAAGAAAGCTATGCATTCCAGCTTTCTGGTGTGCGTTTTCGTGTGCAAATTGGTGCGTACAGCCAAATTATGCTAAGATATTTGAGTCTTCTGTTGTGTGTTGCTGGTCACTTGGGCGACCTTTTCCATTTCCTGACATCGCAGTTTGCAACACATCATATACATGTCCCTCGTTTCTGGTAAATTTGAATTGCGTCGTCACTATTGTGCAAATGGCTGAGGTGAATGCGCAGCATTGTATATTTCCTTCATTTTCAGAAAACCGTACAACCTCATGATCCACGAGAGGTCACACGACACGGCGAAATACAGCGCTGACATCTACAAGCTGCGGACCGAGTTGCAAGCATGCAACAGACGAGACATCAGGTATTCTGCACTCAGAAGTCGCCGGTCATTCTCTCCAGCCCACCACTGGGCTCTCTGAATCTTAAATAGTATGTTGAATGGCATGACAGCATGGTATAAAGTTTGCTGATTGCGTGCATGGCGATGCAGCCTGAAGTATCCTGACAGGTGTGACCATGATCGACTCGATTAGTTTGATTTAGACAGCATGGCGTTGACTCCTGATACTACGGACAGTGGTTCTTGATCTTCACCGGTGGCTTGCACGCGATTTTGTCCCTAAGTTGCCTGACTCACATTGGGCGGTGTTTCGACTACACACAGCTGTTGCACCTTTGAGCTTCAACGACATCAAAATAATTGGACTTAGTGTCTTTGGATTATTATGCAGACAGTGGGTCGCAGAAGGCTATCTAATTGTTTGATTACAGGAACAACATGAGTTCCTTTAGCTTAACATATTTATTGTTTGAAGTTTATGTTCAAAGTATTCATGACTTCATGATTCGGTCAAGTAGGGACATATCATCTGCTATTTTATCGGCTTCCATTGCATGGTAGTTAGACGTTAGCTAAACGTAGAAGCCACGGACGTGGCTGTCGGTACGCGGACGTTTCCTGTTCCGGTACTTCAGAACCATTGCGATTCCGCTTTAAAATTGCCTTTAGACTATATGCATTACTTCGAAAAAATGTGCCTTGAGATATTTTTCAATCTTGTGCTTATCATGAACACCATCTCAACACGAAACTTTAGGATTTATTATGATCGGGCGCTCCCTGCAGCGTGCCATTTAGCCCATATATCAGTATTTGGGCTAATAACTGGGAGAATAGTGTTGTCTCTAACGTTCCAAATCGCCGCCCTCTTATCTTTTTTCTCGTCTACGGCAAGGAGTCACTACAGACGGTCCCAACCTCGTTAGTTAGTTTGTTATTTGGGCTTTAGGGCGCTTCGAGGTCCCAACCCCACTACGTTATTGCACTCCAACCACGGGGCGTATCCCTGATGCCCGATCTCACCACGCCACCGTCCTGATCCCATCTCTGATCACAGCTGCCACCCTAGTCTCGTTATGCACTTGGTCACTATCTCACTTCGCCAGACATCTTGAGAGCTGATGTATATAGAGAACCAGTGAATACTCACCTCAGCGACCAGATCTGGGATGTTAGCGATACCAGTAACGGTCCGCGAGTAGCCACGATTCAGCCACACGAGTAATACCGTTACCTCTGCACACGATACCCCATTGTCACAACGGCAGTCTCAGTACCAATCCCACCCTAGTGTCGTTTATATGGTCCCACACCGTCGCAACACCATTAGTCCCCCCAGTCAGTACCATCCCACCCTGCTTTTTTCCCACACCGTCGCAACCCCACCCCTTGTCCCACCGGCAGTCTCAGTACCAATCCCACCCTAGTGTCGCCCTATATGGCCCCACACCGTCGCAACCCCACTTCTAGTCCCACCGGCAGTCTCAGTACCAATCCCACCCTAGTGTCGTTTTATATGGTCCCACACCGTCGCAACCCCACTCCTAGTCCCACCGGCGACTATGGGTCTCAATAGCCGCTCCATGGCCAGTCCCACCGGCGACCCCACCACCGGTTGCTCCTGAAGTCCCAGCGGCGGTTCCACCAGCCGTCCCACCAGCCGTCCCACCAGCGGGTGTTGGCCGGGCGGCCGTCTCGGTCGGCCCGTTTGAAGGCGGCTCAGCTGACCACCTGACGCTGTCGCCTTCTCGGCGGACACGGCGCTGCGTTAAGCACGTGCGATGTCGGCCGGTCGGCACTTCTTGTGCGGCTCTCAGCCCACGTCGACGCCGCCGTCGGACCGCCCGCCCGGTCGCGTTCAATAGACCGCGGATTAAGTCCTGAGATCAAGATGAAGACGCGCTGTGTTATTCTTTCCAGATACAATCTGAGCAGGGCTTTGCCTCGTCTGTCACTGAGCCGCCTTTATCGGCAGTTTTTGTCCTCGCATCAACACAAGTGGGTGGCGGAACAGCAAAAACGGCTTTAAAACTCGGCACAGGGCACTGGAGCGAGAACAAAAGAAATATTAGCGATCCATTATGCTAATGACTTGATCACGTTTGTAATGGAGACGAAAACAGCTTTATCATCATGCGTTCATCAGTTAATACTGACAAGTTGTTCACGAAATGTTGTTATTAATGACTAGGCACAATTGATAACTTCAAAATGCATCGGTTACATTATGCGACCGTTCGGACCGTGATCTGAGGAGATTAATGACGAATTAATATTCATTGAATCCGGGACTGGCTGGCATTAACACACTCGGTCTCCGACTGCCACTAGGAACGTGAAACAGGAAGTAAGCTATAAATCAGGGTTTTCCGCGGGAGGCACGTATGGAGATGACCATGCGTCAGCTGATAGTTAGCACATCTGATCAGCCCATTGTGCTATGCCTATTGTGCTAGGGTGCTATGCCTATTGTGCCTATTGATCAGCCCATTGTGCTAGGGCTATGCTCGACAGCATAGCCCTACCAAACGGATCTTTGTTCAAGTCAGTCCACATTAAACACTGATGGCGATGCCTCGTTGAGCACAATTTGGCTGAGATAATGGGCGCTACAGCTGACTCCAATAGAGCCAGCTCTCAGTCTTTCGAACTCTCGGCCCCTCCCCTGATTGGTGATGGCCAACTAGTGCCAAGATCACAGCGTTATTTGAGAGGCCCGCTCACCGATCACACTCATCTAGCCATCCCCAGGTCGCAGAAGGCGGCGGCAGTCCGGATTTCAGTGTTGCTTCAGCTGGTCAGTGTGATTTCAGGACAGGGTTTTCCAATGGCTGGTTTTCTGATTTGGATCCTCGGACAAGGAATCATGAAGTAATTCCTATAAAATGCACAACTGCTCGTGCTTCCATTCCCAAGTTGGCTGAAAATTACAATTACATTCGACAACAGTAGGCTGACTGAACGGAAATGCTTGATGACTAACACTGCTTTCAGTGGTGTAGCCGCGCTAATACAGTCACTCGTCCGGGGACATAATTAATCTTAATTTTATAGCGAGTAGATATCGCCTTTGTTGGAACAGCCATTCCATATGTGGTAGTGTGTGCGGCCAAATCCTCTGATGCTCCCAACGGTCTTTAGATGGCTCAGTGAAATTTCAGTTATATTCACTGGATTCACTACACGTGCAAAAAAAACAATATTGGGGCATTTTATAGTGGATTTCTAACTGATGGACAAATTGGCTAGGAGGGCACCTAAGCCGGGAAAAGGGTACATGGGAGAGTAGAGGCTAGAGCCAATATTATGAGCCTGGGACAGACGGAGAAAGCTCCGAGTCATTGGAGGATGGTATGTCGGCCTGACGGCCTGAGGGCCCCGGGAAATAAAGAGGGTCCCTGAGCCAACGAAGAGGGCCTATAGCCATCAGAGAGAGAACCCAAGGCCATTGGGGAAGTCAATGGGAGGGTGAGCCTCGATGAAGGGCCCCTAGGCCCACGGAGGGTCTCCAGGCCGATATCATGGCCACTTGTTCTGATTGAAGGGGGTCTTTGAAATGGCTCCTGGGCTGTAGGGTCTACTTTTATAGATGTTTGCTGAGGAGATGGCTGCGACGGAATATGTATGAAGATGAATAATTTGGTTGGGATCAGCGAATTTACCCCACTCGAGGTAAATTCGCTATAGCGAACCATCGAGGGGGAGGGAGCAAGCCGATGTGAAGAGTCACTAGGTTGATGAAGGGATCCCGGGTTGTTGGAAGGATCCCCGGACTGACGGAAAAGGTCCCAGCTAGTACTTGGTACCTGAGCCAACGGAGAGGGCGTCTGAACCGACGAAGAGAGCCGCTAGCCACGAGAGGGGAGCCAGAGTCTTTGGAGAGGGCCCCGAACCGCTATGACCCTATCACTAAGATTAATAGTCAAAGGACCATATTACTCAAAGGGGCCCCAATCTATCCGGGGTCTTTTAAAACATGTTTGCCCAGTCCATACGAACATCCTGTATGCGCCCCTGATGATAGTTATAACACATCATCATTTTGAACCGTGATCGAATAGCGAACGTACCAACGCAGTAAATTTTGCAAAAAAAATGAGGGAATTACCAATCCCATTGAACTTTTTCCCCCTTCACACTGGCAGCTATCCAACAACAGAAATTTCCCCCGCATTCATCACTGAGTTGTCTCTCTGTAGGAGAAACTCGAGTGGCACATTGACGAGTGAGGTGAGAAAATGCGGCCACCATTTTACTCCAAATATGCTGGCACAAGTTTGATATATTTTTTAAACCGTTGTTCCTTGGCGTTACGGTGTTTCCTTCCTGAAATTTGAGTGCTCTGCATGTAGTTTTAGGAGGTAGGTGTTCTGCTGATCCGATTAGGTAATCTAGTCGTAGGTTTTGCCAGGGTTGACAGCCTAAGTAAGGCAGCTTTTTGAAATATTAAACATGATTACAAATGTATTGACACTAAACTGATCAGCCATTTAATGATTCTGTGTCATGCTTCCAAAAAGAATTTGCTAAGGTATCAATTACCATTCGCGAGATCTTGAGGGTCCACCTGTTCCATAATACCTGCATAGCAAACACTTCCAATAAACAGTGATGGTCAGTTGATATGCACATGCGACGGGCTGGTCATTGCCACACACACGTGTGGCCCGACTTGGCTCCACGATACTGGGTTCTGCTGAAGTCTCGATTGTTCCACGATATTTGGCCATGCTTCTGCAGCCAGTCAACACCCAGCATCACATCAGCCGCTGATCTCCGGCCCCGCCTCGGCCTCTGATCTCCCGCCCCACCTCGTTAGCTGTTCTCGGGCCTCCCCTCGGACGCTGATCTCCAACCTCACCTCGGCCGCCGTCCTCGGGCCTTGTCTGGGCCGCTGGTCTCGGGCCTCGCCTGTGTCGCTGATCTCTGGCCTCTCCTCGGCCGCTGATATCCGGGCCCGCCCCGGCCGCTGTCTTACGGCCCCGCCTGAGTCGCTGTACCCCGGCCTCCGCCTGGGTCGCTTTACCCCGCCCGTCGCTTTACCCCGGCCCCGCCTGGGTCGCCGTACCTCGGCCGCCTGGTCTACCGGCCCGCTGGGTCTTCCGGCCTCGCCTGAGTCGCTGTACCCCGGCCCCGCCTGGTCGCTTTACCCCGGCTCCGCCTGGGTCCCGCCTGTCTTTACCCCGGCCCCGCCTGGTCGCTGTCCCGGCTCCCTGGGTGCCTCCGCCTGGGCCGTTGGTCTCGGGTCTTGCCTCGGGTCGCTGATCCCCCGCCTCTGCATCGGCCCGCCTGGGTCTTCCGGCCCCGCCTGGGCCGCTGTCCCCCGGCGGCTCCGCCTGGGCTTGGTCTCGGGTCTTGCTCGGGATCGCTGATCTCCGGCCTCTCCTCGGCTGCTGATCTCCTGCCCCGCCTGGGCCGCTGTCCCCCGGCTCCGCCTGGGCCGCTGGTCTCGGGTCGCTGATCTCCTGCCCCGCCTGGGCCGCTGTCTCCCCTGCCCCGCCTGGGCCGCTGTCCTCGGGCCTCGCCTGGGCCGCTGGTCTCGGGTCGCTGATCTCCGGTCTCTCCTCGGCCGCTGATCTCCTGCCCCGCCTAGGCCGCTGTCCTCGGGCCTCGCCTGGGCCGCTGGTCTCGGGTCCGGCCCGGGTCGTTGATCTCCGGCCCCGCCTCGGCCGCTGTCTTCCGGCCCCGCCTGGGCCGCTGTCCCCCGGCTCCGCCTGGGCCGCTGGTCTCGGGTCTAGCTCGGGTCGCTGATCTCCTGCCCCGCCTGGGCCGCTGTCTCCCCTGCCCCGCCTGGGCGGCTGGTCCCGGGTCCGGTTTGGCCGCTGCAGCGATCTATTGTGACGCCGCCACCTCCCACGGTGGTCCGGGTTGTGTGACATAAGTCACGTGCCGCCACTCCATAGATCTGCCGGCTAATTGTCGGCGTCCCGGCCGTCTCCGGCTGGCGAGGGCCGATTTATGGCACGTGCTCCCCTGGTGGAACTGACCTCGCCCGTGGGCCACCGGAGGTGCCCGACTGTGTGTTATCAGACTGTGTGCCATCAGACTGTGTGTCATCAGATTATGTATCATCAGACTGTGTGTCATCAGACTGTGTGTCATCAGGCTGTGTGTTTGTGTGTGTGTGTGTCATCAGACTTGTGCTATCAGACTGTGTCATCAGACTACGTGCCATCAGACTTTGTGTCATCAGGCTGTGCGTCATCAGACTGTGTGTTTGTGTGTGTGTGTGTCATCAGACTGTGTGTGTATGTGTGTGTGTGTGTCATCAGACTGTGTGTCCTCAGACTGCGCGCCATCAGACTGTGTGTCATCAGGCTGTCTGTGTGTGTCATCAGACTTGTGCTATCAGACTGTCATCAGACTACGTGCCATCAGATTGTGCGTCATCGAACTGTGCGTCATGAGACTGTAAGTCACCTGGCTATATCTTGCCGAACTAGGTATGATTAGGCTTCATGTCGGCAGTCTGGGTGTTATCAGACATTGCGTCATCAGAATGTGTACCTTCAACTGTGTGCCACCAGACTGGGTGTCATCCGACTGTGTATTATCTGATGTGTCATCGGACTGTGCCATCAAGCTATGTCATCAGACTGTGCATCGCCTGACTGTACATCGCCGGGCGGTGTGTGACCAGGCTTTCTGTCATCAGGCTGTGTCACCAGACTGTGCATCATCTGACTATACAACACCGGGCGGTGTGTCATCAGGCTTTCTGTCATCAGGCTGTGTCACCAGACTGTGCATCATCTGACTATACAACACCGGGCGGTGTGTCATCAGGCTTTCTGTCATCCGGCTGTGTCACCAGACTGTGCATCATTTGACTATACAACACCGGGCGGTGTGTCATCAGGCTTTCTGTCATCCGGCTGTGTCACCAGACTGTGCATCATCTGACTATACAACACCGGGCGGTGTGTATCAGGCTTCTGTCATCCGGCTGTGTCACCAGACTGTGCATCATTTGACTATACAACACCGGGCGGTGTGTCATCAGGCTTTCTGTCATCCGGCTGTGTCACCAGACTGTGCATCATCTGACTATACAACACCGGGCGGTGTGTCATCAGGCTTTCTGTCATCAGGCTGTGTCACCAGACTGTGCATCATCTGACTATACAACACCGGGCGGTGTGTCATCAGGCTTTCTGTCATCAAGCTGTGTGCCACCTGCCGATGTGTGATGAGGCTATGGATCGCCGGACCATGCGCTACTGCGCTGTAAACCAGCCGAACGTGTACTGCCAGCGATGTGAGCACGACTGCGACTCAGACTATCGGCGTGCGCCAGTCCGCGGGCCACCGACTGCTAACCAGTGGCCGGTGGCCGGTGGCCGGTGGCCGATGGCCGGTGGCCGGTGGCCGGTGGCCGGTGGCCGGTGGCCTGTGGCCTGTGGCCTGTGGCATGTGGCCTGTGGCCGGTGCCCGGTGGCCGGTGGCCGGTGGTCTGTGACCTGTGGCCTGTGGCCAGTGGCCAGTGACCAGTGGCCAGTGGCCGGTGAGTGGCCACCCGGTCGGCAGGCGGCGGCCGTGTGTGACACGGGTGTCAGTGGTGGAGCGGCACCATTCGGGAGACAAACGTGACGCGAGCCGATGGCGCGATAGGCGCCGGTGCGCGACAGGGCCGACACTTGCCAGATGGAGCCGTAGCTCAGCCGTAATGAAGTGTTCTGTGGGCGGCGCCGCACACGAAGACTGGCCGCTCCGGCCGCCGGCCGGGCCAACCGGCCACCCAGCACTCGCCGCCGGCCGTAAAGCACACTTGACCAGCCATCCAGAACACTCTACCGGCCGTCCAGAACACCCGGTCAACTGTCCAGAACATCCGGTCAACTGTCCAGAACACCCGGTCACCTGTTCAGAACACGGTGGATGTACTCACAGAGCATCATGCACTTCATCCAAATACGCAGTATGCAGTATTCAATCCATGTGCGGCATTTGGTTCATCCAGGAAGATGGTAAGAGCGGAGCTTGTCTTGTTTCCGAGCTCATGACTCCGATAATTTTACAAAGCTGCTGTGGAGAAAAAATAGATGGAGTTATCTCGAATACAAAGGACCTCTTCATTTGTCAGGAGAATACAGCAATAAAAACTTTCCAAAACGGACACCCAAGGCTTCGTTAGTTTCATGCATTCTGAAAACAGACTGCCTAGGTTTTCTTCTGTTCAACAAGGGCGGAATATTTCTTTTCGGAAGACCTCGTCATAACATTCCAGATGTAGACCTCTCTCCAAGAAACATCTCCTCCAAGAAAAGCCTCCTTCAATGAAGCTGCAAGCGACACAACTAGCATTGAACACTTCATTACAGCACTACATGTGTCCTATTGGCTCAATCGTGACATTATTTTATTCCTTCCAGAGTTCCCATCGTCCCCTACCGTGCAAGTAATTATGATGTGATGACATTAATTCACAGACCATGCATTTATCTCCACCTAAAACGAGAAGCTAGATGTTCACGAATCGACGTGATTCCGTATGGAATATTCATCATGGACTTGGATTGACGCAGAAGAGCCACGTAGTAGTGAAATATCGAAATGATGCGAAGTAATTTCGGGCTCGACATTCACAAGTTTATGATATATCTAAATACTGAACAGAAGCATTGCACCTTGCATTATTAGTGTAGACCAAGCAATATCTATAATTATTTACGCTTTATGTCAGCAGAAACATGCTTGACAGGAGTCGTGTAATGTCCACCAGCAGAGTCAGATCCAGACGGAGTAACAAAATGGCACTATCACAGATACGTTTTAATGAATCATCTTCAGATTCATTGACTAATTAAATGTGACTAACAACAAAACCAGAAACCTGCCCTTCATGCCCACGAAGCATTTTGGGTAAGGGCATTGAACTCTCTGTATTGCAAACTGAATTTGCAATACAGATTTGCTATTTGCTTCTTGTTAGTATATCCTCTTACGGTATTTTTGAATAATTAGTTTTACTTAATATTTGAAATGCAAGGTCATAATTTATGCAAATTGTATGTAATTATTTAACGTCCATATTAGTAAGCTGTTTAGCATCTGTCTGAATATTCATTTACATCTCAAATCTAATGGAACAATAACTATGTCTATTATGACCGAATCATTGCAAACATGACAACTACATTTCGTCCATTTGCGTATCCTCCGTACTCGGGACTGTCTATTACAGCTGTAGCATTATATTTATCAATCTAAAATAGCTTAATCCTTACGCTTGTTATGCCGGGACCGCCCCGTATAAATACGGGTGTTCCTCAGGCTGTTCTCCATACCATGCCACTGAAGTTTCAAGAGTCAACGCCATGACTGACACTGGATACATATAGCTGCATATTAATGTCGATTATGTCGTTTTTCTCCATATTCGGTACTACGATATTCGAGATCATACTGATAACTATTCTGATATTGCATGTAACCCGTTACAGAAGATGACTGCACAAACACATGCATGCATCAACATATCTTCCTTCTGTATAGTAAGTAGCCTTCTACCGACCTATCTTCCGGTTGTGGTTTCTCTCGAAAGCCTGTTGATGATCTCTGTTCCATTGTAGTCGATTTCTTCGCCCAGCGCCTTGCTGCTATGTTTTGGGATGTGTGATTTCGGACGGTGTGTTCATTGTATTTGTTCACTTCCATCCAAACTAATGGCTAATGTCAGTGACACAATTCGTTTTCCTTTACATTTAACCCTTAGATAGTCGTAACGCATATTTAATTGTAATACCCTTAAAGTCTTCGCAGATATTCTAGTCAATTTGTACGATAACCTATACTTGTTAACAATCATTCGTACATTCCAGGGTACTTTTGGCCAAAGCAGTTCGAGAAGAGAGCTTCCAAGTGCTGAAGGCTTGAGCTACCGCCTGAGCCGGTGTAGTCGGTACTGGGAACGTACCCAGTCCGGAGCCGCAGCTGACGTCTCGCCAACAGTCGGCGACCCGGCCTCCGCGCGAGCCGAGCTGGCATCGCGTGCTATCGATTTCCGTGGTTAGCCATTCGCGGCTTCAAACTGTGATGTTGTGGAGGGGATGAAGAAGCTTTCATTTTGTCGTAAGACAGTGTAACTATTTTTTTTTCATTGGCTTTAGAGTTGTGCCTTTGCATGTGTCGTTCTCATCTTCAACCTATATCTAATCCAAAAATCATGCTCACCAGAAACAAATGATTCGGGAGTTCCCCCATGCATATTGGAAGCATTCATAGGCTTCTTTGGTATCCATTCATTCAAATGAACACACCCCAGTTTCCTATTTACATCGTTTGATCTGCCGTATGTATAAGTAGCGGATTGGTGCTGTGTATTCCGGCAAATGTTAGCAACTCGATGCACAGTGCACTTCAACTTCATTTGAGGAACTCGTAACGAAGTGTTTCCTGAGTGCCTAATACTTGCTCTTCTTATTTGAAGTTAATCTGCGGCCTGTCATTATTCGGCTCCAAGAATGAGCTGTGTTGACGGTTGTCACGTGTGTCAATGTTTAGTGTGGTCATAGGCCTATATGTACAATGTACATGCATCGTGAAAATCTGCATTAAATATATTATCTGATGATATATTCGTGTTGATGTCGTTCCACAGCGTAACGTTTCGTTACCAAAGCTTGGAAGGGCGGTCATTGGCCAATGTAGCGTCAGTGAGCCACCGATAAGGCAGTTCAACGTAATCTGATACAGTTACATTTTGCATTGTGCTAACTGAAGGAGAACAAACTGGTCAGAAATGTAGCTCTGGTCTATTTTTGAACGTCATTTTTGTGATGCCATGGCATGATCAGATGTCTGGAGCACACCAGGGCACAGTTTTTTTTATGAAACTTCGCCAACGGTTTGACACAGAAGCAAATATTTATGTGGATTTAATGAAAAATATCTTTACAATATTCTTTACATTTCTACAACCTCAAAGATCCAATGAGGATTTAGAAACTTGCACAACGGCGCACAACCAGAGACCAATACCAAAGATAAATCAGCGGTTCTTTGGCTATGCGTACCGTAAGCTTTAGCTGCGCCCAGCTGCGCCCAGCTGCGCCTACATCGGTAGTGACCAACTGTACCCCGGTAGGCCGGTGCGGTGCGGCGGCCAGCCTGGGAGGCACGGAGAAGCCCGGCCCGGGCGCCGCGACGCGGCGGCTGGCGGGATGTTTTGACCGGGAAACCTGATCCAGCGGTCGCTACGTTAACAAAAACGATAAGGCGACTAAGTCGAGGCAGGCCACGTGCTGGGCGTTTTCCATGACAGAGGAGCTGTCTTTGCCAGGAAGTGTTGGTGGTTGGATTTTGCGTGCACTGAACATGGAGGTGCGCGTCAGGTGAGAGAGATTAGGGAACTTGTTACTCAGAGTAACAAGGCGTGACAGACGTGGCAGTTCAGACGTGGCAGTTATTATGATCGTGTGATTAATTATAGCTTGCAGTTAGTCAAGGTGAAAATAACTCAGGGCTATCTCCCAAGTGAGTCATCGATTGTGAACATGGAAAAGGCGATTGACTTGATTACCTAGAACCTAAGAGGAAGTGGGTTAAGTGTCAGCGAAACCAGGACAAATTCAGACGTCAGTTTGCGACTTTCTTCGGGGCACAAGGTGTTCTCCATGCTCCTGAAGCGTGGTGTCCACATGGCGAGTGATCATGAAGCCGAGACTGGCCATGGTGACGAGGCCATGGAGGGTGCGCGGGAACAACCGGCTGGAATTTACGCTCAGCTTAGCGCCCGTTCTCAGCGTAGGGCGTCCCCAATTGTGGTTCAACAGCTCAGTTATCTGCAGCTCGTGGAGGCTGTCAGGCAACGTGCCCACGCTGAGGGCATGAAGGAAGCAGCTTTCGTGCTGCGACAGGTCGGGGCATCACCGAATCGGCCCAGCAAGATTCGTTAGGCTGCCAGAAACTCTAAAGTGAGCCCACCCGAGTGCGTGTCCGGAGAGTTGGCGCTGGCAATTTGTGTGTCACTTGACCTGTCTGGCATACTTCATTATGACGTCACCATGCCTGATTGGTCATGCATTTTTTTTTGCACCACGATATCCTTGGTACTTATGTAGGTGTGTGCACAATTTGAACTGTCTACCTCAACTAGTTCCCGTATTTGATTGAAGCAGAATGAGGGGAGGGGCAGCCCTGGGCAATAGCAATCAGATGCTGGGGTGTCGCTTAGCTACATATATGACGCATGTGGCGATTGTGATCGATATCAGTTTTTTATATGTGCGAGTGCCAATTTCATCAATTACAGCGCAGAATTGTTGTGACAATAGAAAGAATAGCTTTCGTGATGCGCAACTCTATACAACAAAGCTGTACATATATATATATATATATATATATATATATATATATATATATATATATATATATATATATATATATATATATATACATATATATAGTTATATATATACCTATATATTTAAATGTAGTTATATATATATATACTTACTATGTATACATTTATATATAGATATCTTATATATAGATATATATATATATATATATATTTCTGTATATTTATCATATATATACCATATACATATGCATATGCAAGTTCACGGAAAAGGTTGCAAGACGGAACTTATCCAATGCCGGCCCAGCCGGCAAGAGGTCCGTCGGGAGTGTGGTCACGTCATACCACGTGACAAGTATGTCGTGGGACTAGTCGCCCGGCTGTCTCAGTGACAGTGTAATTGTAAGGTGGCACGCTAAGCGGTCATGCCGCATCAACTGAGCGGAAAAGCTATGAGACAGAAAGGCCGTGCTACCAGCGCTATGAATTTCGCGAACATTCTGCATAGTGCATTCAGTGATGATAATTGTTTTAAAAAATGTATTAGAGGAGCCAAATTTTTCCAAGTGTTACTAATCGGCTAGAGCGGATTAGTGCTCAATGCGCTTATACTGAAACTGTTCGCACTATCTCTGAAATCGGGCTCCTCTACCGAACAGAGGGTACATACCTAAACACTTAACATACTCAGCCGAATTGACGAAGTCAGTTATGCTTATCAGTGATGTGCCTGTAATATCCTGTGAATATCCTGCACTGTGGTTGAAATTGGGAGCAATCAGTCTATGTCCCCACGGGCTGTCAAAAGGCTATGATCTCCGACTATATGCCTGGGGTGTTGGAGCCATACAGCAAATTGGCCCTTGCTCGTCCAGCGCCTTCAAAGGTGCTTCCGTCGGTATTTTGAGGTTATCGTAAATTACGGTAAAAACAGTGGGTATTGGCTTCCTGCAAACGGAAGCCAAATAGTCAATAGCCAATAACGGAATTCCTCCTCGGATTATAAACGGACATGACACGAAGAAATCGCAAGCAGGAGGATCGCTCAACAAACAAACAACTTTGGAAGTAGCACAAATATTGAGTCTTTTGCTCAAATCGTATGTTTTTCGCCTTTTCCTGATTATTTCCTGATATGCAGTGCGCGGATTAAGATAATTGAGACCTGAGGTTTCCTGTGGAATTATTACATACCAAAAATAAGTATGTTAGGACAGTGGCGTAGCCAGGGGGCAAAGGGGCAGTCCCCCCCCCCCAGAGGGTCGGAGGGGCACTCAAGGCGACCGCTTTGAGGGGCCCGCAAGGGCCCCTGGACCGATGAATGGGGCCCCGGGCTGACGGAAATGGCCCCAGGTCAATGAAGAGGGTCCAGAATCAATAGAGAGTGTCATCGGGAAGATGTTGAGGGCCCTTGGCTGAGCTAACGCAAAGTGCTTCTAGATCGACACAAGGGGCCCGGATCGTTGGAACAGCCCCCAGGCTGACGAAGAGGGCCCCGAGCGAATATGAAGGGCCTCTCGGCTGATGGCGGGACCCAAGCCGAAGAAAGGACCCCTGCTCTGATGGATAAGGCCCAAGCATTAGGGACAAAAATGGGCCTCCAACTTGCCGGAAGAGGCCCTGATTCATCAATGAGGGCCTCTGGGACGATGGAGCGGGGTCCTAATTGCCGGAGATGACATCGGACCGTCAGAAAGGGCACTTGGGCCTACGAATGGGGCCCATGCCGTACAAAGACCCCTGGCCTGAGGGGGTCTAAATTTTTAAATAGGGCCTCCGACCTGACAGAGGAGGACCTGGATAGCTAAGGGGTCCTCTGCCCGACGGAGAGAGCCCCTAGCCGCGGGAGGACCCCGGGCCGTCGGAGAGAGCTCAACGCCGGATTGAAGGGCCTTGCGTGATAGAGGAGTCCAAATTTTGAAAGAGTGTTCTTGAGTGGAGGGGCCCGGGCCGGACGTGCATGGCTGCTGGGTTGGCTTTGGCTCACGCTGATCGAGAGGGCCCAGAGCCGACAGGGGGCCTCGGGCCGATAAAGAGGCCCCCGAGCTACGGAGACGCAGGAACGGAAGGCCGAAACACAGGGTTTCCGGTACTACGTAAAGAGCCTCTGAGCCCATGGAGGGACCCCAAGCTGTTCAAAAGCAGTGTCGTTTCCAAAGGGTGAAGAGGCACTCGCCCCCTGGAGAGTCCGATGGGGCCATCCAGGCGACCGCCCTGCGGGAACAAATATAACCGAAGAAATATTAAAACACATCTAACAGCTTGTGCAGAAAGTGCCCTTGAGACCTGAAGACGTCCACTTTGAGGGCTGGCAAGGGCCATGAAGACAAGAGAGGGCCCGCCCGAGAGCTGGAATTCCCTTACCAGCTGAAAAGAGGAGCAGTCTCACTTGTAATGGGCCCCTAACAGCTGAAAATAAACGGGGCGCATGAGGGCCAGAGGGGCTGGGATGCTCTTGGGGTTCGAAATGGCCCCTGGGGGATGAACGGGACCCCTAAGAGCCGAAGAGGACTAGTGGGGCCCATATCAGAGACTAAATTCCTTCCAGATGAGAGCTGGACAGGACTATTCAGGGCTGTGATGTGCCCCTAAAAGCAGGAGAGGGCCCTGAAGGATGAAGAGGATCTCTCAGAGTAAGAGAGGGTTGGACTGGGATTTTCCTGAGGTTGAGAGCGCCCCTAATGGATGAACAAGGTCCCCTGAGAGATGTAATTTGGAAAGCTCGCTGTTGGCTGGCGACTGCTGTGAGGAATACTGAGGACCAGCCTCAGAGCTAGAATGATATTGAAACCACAACAGCTATCGATAACTGAGTAGGTATTGGCCCTCTTCAGATGCCCCCTGGATCGAATCCTAGTTACGCCTCTGTCGCAGGGTCCCTTTTCTGTTTAACTAATAAGTACATATCGTTTCATGTGAATCATCTATGTTGTGTCGGATTTTCTTCCAATTCCAAACGATGCCTGTAAGTATATTACCGAACAAAAGAAAACAACGTAACATTGCAAAACTAATTCTTAGATACACTGTAGGTCAACTTAGAGAAAATGGCTTCAAACTAGCTTTGGTTAAAAAAAAACGTCTATAACTAACTTTGACATATATTCGGGGCTTGGTACACACGAGTTACATGTCCGATTATATTGGATGAACAGTGTCCCGAACTAATACTTATTTAACTAATTGTTCATGCTGTGACATCACAATTTGAAGTGAAAAACACATCGCAATTCCCTGTCCATAAAATCGCCCACGCAGGCCACCTCCATTGTAGGCGACTTCAAGCAATGACACAACAATTCATTCGAACTGGCAAAAATAAACACGCAACAGAAAGCGACAGCAGAACATATATCAATATTTAGCTGCAAAACAAAACGTGACAGAGCCTGCCCTACCATGCTAACTGTGGTGGTGGGGGGGGGGGGGGGGGCTGCGCACTTTAACCCGCTCATGACCGCGGCACTCAGTGAAGTCGCATTTTCCATTGTCTATGTATTGCTGTAGGGTGCTGTAAAGGCTAGCATTTGGCCTCATTGGAGTCAATTGCAGCGATCAAATAATTCCAGTCAAATATTGTTAGACGAGGCCCTGAAACGTGACACATGTAGACTAGAGGTAGCAGATTGCCGGGTGTCAGAAGATCAGCCGAACCATCTGTCAAAATGATGAGGTGAGATTCTTTTCCTCGCTCCTTATCTCGGGCACTCACTTCTTGTTTGTGCTATGAACGAGGTGGTTCGATCTAAATCTTCCAAAATACCATCCATATCAGTAACTTAGGATACTTTATGTGATTAAAATAATATAATAAAATAGATTATCAATGTCATCAAAGTTGGCCGAACTTCCTCTGCCCCCACCCGCTCCAACCTGTTATCTCCATCTTCCCCCACTCGTTCCATCCTGTTACCCTACTCTGCCCCTCTCTCTCTCTCTCTCTCTCTCTCTGATCTATTTTAGTCCTGCACCGGAAGGCAAAGCAACGTGAAGCAAAACAGTGGCTCCAAAAACAAGAGCTGTGCCAGGCAAAGTCTTCACATTGTTCAAAGCACGTATGTTTTAAATGAGCCTGGTTTGCAGTTGGCGAACTGGCGTCCACTCTCATGCGTGCAAGTTTTCACGAGCCCTCCCTTCCAGACGATTCGCGTGGCATTGGCAGGATGGCGAATGCATCTGACTCTCCGTCTCTGTCTGTCGGCTGGCCGCAGTCGATTCCACCTCTCAGATCGATAATCATGCAGCGTCGGCCTCCGCCGCTGACGTGTGTCGGCCTTCATTAGTTCAAGAAGCGAGAGCCGGCCGGTGCGTGTCGCGCGGAAAAACGTGTGAATGCTGCGTTGCCGGCTGCCTGTCAGAACTGCGATGCTATCTCTGCGAAGTCACTTCACCTCTGCGATTCCCAGTTTCAAAGGTCGCGCCTTATTTGCATTTAGAACAAGTCAAGGCGAACTCATCGGTTGCGTTGCGTGTTTTTGCGGCAATGTCTGTACGGTACGGGGCCACGATAATCTATCATGTCAATCAAACTGGAACAGCAATGCTTCATCAGATTACGTCAGTTGTTGGTTTTCTCGTGACAATTCATGAATGCACTAATTGGTCCCTGATGTATTGCATTGCAAGGAGTGAATCCACCTGCTGCGTGATCGGGAGGTGGAGACCGGAAAGCAGGTGTGGGTTGCAGTGGTGTTGGAAGCAGCGACCGTTATACCAGACATGTGGTACTGGTCCAACCCTGCCTCTTACAGTGATATGTGATTGCATGTGAACAAGCCCCCAAAAACTATGTATATGCGAGAGGTTCGTTATCCTGCACCTGAATAGTTGCACCTTTTCAAAACATCCACCAACAATAGCTTTGTTTAGCTGGTGATTAGATGCCTGCTAGCTGATGGTAGTACCTACAGTGTCTAAAATGCAAGAATGCCTAGAATTGCAGCATCAGCGGTCCAGCGGCGGCATGCACGGAACCATGCCTAAAATTGCCCTATATACCTCTTGAGGAACACGATAATTAACATCAATTTTTTATATAAAGGATGATACTCATATTTGCTTAGATTATTATGCTCCAGAAAATATTTTTCCAGCAGGTGATTGCAGCCACTTCAGTATGGTAGGAGTGAACTTTACTATTCAGTTGCAGGGTCCAGGCCACTCCTGAATGGAATACTGAGCTTTGACCCGACCTTCTGGTAAATTTATTATGGAACCCTATGACGAGGGGCGGAAGGTCGGAAACCGGGCGGAAATGGGTAGCTCCAATTTTTCCCAAGTCTTTACATCGATAACAAAAATTTTATGTCGTATTTATTATTGACGGGATCGAAGGCTGAGCGAGCTAACCATGCAGTAAGGCGTGAAGCAATAAACGTTGTGTGGCAAAGCACGGCCTTCCGGTGAAATTATATTTTTCGTGGATAAAAAAACCGCATGACAAAGAAATGTTCCTGGAAAAATCGCAAATTCAGTCTGCATCAGCCACGAAGCGAACGATGGAAAGCTAGCGGAGAAATATGGTGAATCTCTACTAATCGTTCGTATATGAAAAGTTGTTCCAATTTGTATTTCACTCATCGAGAAGATTCGATTGGCGTGTATTCCGTCTATGTTTGCCAACAATTGCATTAAACTAAGCACCCCAACCCAACTCAGTGCACGAGACCTGCGAGTGGCAACCCCGACGCTCCCGCCCCAGTTCGGTGTCAGCTCTTTTTACTGGCGGTGCCCACCATGCGGCACGCGCAGGTCACTTGCGGCGGCCTCGTCACCTAAGTATAACCTGTGGTCCAGGCCAGGCGGGAGGAGGCTCGTGCGACTGGTATATTTCAAATCCACTTGCTTGACTGTCAGCAGCGTCTGAACGTTTTTAAAGTAAAATTTCTTAATTTTAAGTGTCCTCTCATTCTCTGACACCAACATACCACCGGAAGCTCGTGTTCTGTGACAAGTGACACACCCTACTATACTATACATACAGGCCAACATGACCCGCTTTGAGCGGCCCGGCGCGATCTTCCCCTCGGTCCCAGGCCCGGCCACAACGTTGAGGCAGCGGCGCTGCTGTGACTGCTGTGCTTCCCTAAGGCTGAGTGGGCACTGGGTGGGCATTGTCCACCCATTGATAACGGTGCCCTGTTCACAGCAAGGGTGCTCTTTTACCAATTTGTCCACCCAGTCATAATTTTTTAATGCGCTGGTGCTGATGACAACATGGTAAAGGCCGGGCATACAGACGTGCTTTGTAAATGAAGACGTGCCCGATGTCCATAATTGGCTGTGCCCTTAACACATGCCAACGCCACAACTGGCACTGCCCGCTAAACACTTACAAGCAGCAGAAATGTCTTGTTTTGTTGTAATAGCTGAGCGCGATGAGCGTTGTCTCTTCTGTGCTATTTTCAACAGCAATCATACAAATACAGCTGCGTAACTGATATCTTCAGTTCATTTTGCAATTGACGTTTGGGGTTCCCCTTCAGGCAGCTTGAGGGCCATGACCCCCGTGTCCACCCCTAGACCCGCTAGTGGATGCAATGCGATTTCACGGGAATTCAGTCATATGTAACTTACCACGCGCACTGGAGGGGGAATCCACCCACCCCTCCGGTTTTTGTAAATAACTCCAGATTTTACCGGTCGATAGACGCCATTTTGTGAGTACCTACCTAGAAATGTTCGGCTCGTTGCTTAAAATAATATAAAATAATAGAAGAACGAAAATCGGCCCAACATTTTTCGAGTTAGAGACCATCAAAATCAAAACATTTCGCAGCGCCAGGCCACAAAAATCGGCGCTGATGAGCTTCCCGTATATCTGCAAAAGTTCATAGCAATACTAGAGACTTGTTTGATGCATGCTGTTATGCTACATGGTTTCAAGGTCACATCAGGTCACTGAGGTCAAGTCAGGTCAAGTTCATGACAGATCAATTGAACAAAACTTGGTCAACTGGAAGGTTATCATAAGCGCAAATGACTGTCATGCGATTCATGCCATTTCGCATATTACTCCTTACACATCCTGAACACTACTGTTTTTGTCATTGTGAACCTAAGCGTTTCCATATTTAATTAATGTACTTCAGTCCTTTCTTCGTGAAGCCGATTGCGCCGGGCCGCCCGCCCGACCAGTCGGGCGGGCGGCCCGATTCCGGTAACTGGAACCGGTAGCTGACCTGACAGATATATAGGTGACCTGAGGTCATATACCGCATCTATCACCTGCATTGCATCATTAGTCATGTCCAAAACATCAGCCTATTTTGGAACATTTAAACACAATCGCAGCGATCCATAATAATGCCAAGCTAAGTAACGCAAACGGGTAAAATGTAACATATTTGACCTCATTTGACCTTGAAGAAGCTATTGACCTACGGTCATAAAATTTGCACAACATAGAATTCACAACCGTACACATCTACACTCAAAATTACGTTACTCTAGCTTTAAAAGGAGCCGAGATTTTCGGGGGCGGAATCTGCCCCCCGCCCCCTTACAGTGCGCGTAATTTTCAGAGAGCCTCCAGGGCGCATGCAAATGTAATTAAATTTCAGTCTCTTTGATTGTTTTGAAGGTAGCATTGGGTTTCCCAGTTTCAAGGTGGAAGTTCATGTTCATTCATCCTGAGGAACTAAACATGTCTGATATTATAGAGGACAAGGTTAGTAAAGCTTCAGGTAGACATTGTGTCGTGTAACACTAAGAATGTCATCCCCTGTCACAGCTCATATTAACCAGATGAAACTCACCGTCGTATTTTTTTGTACATCAGGCATCTAATCGATAGATCTTAAAAACTTCGGTCTTACCCCGGTTAGCGGCTCCTTTCATCTCCACAGTGGCCACTTTGGAATGTGGGGAATATCTGGCGCGCAGCACACTTTGACTGGCCAGGGATACGCCACGTGCTGCCTGGCGCGTGCAATACCGAGGCACAGGCCCGGTCTATAATCCATGTCGTAAATACCAGAGCCAATGCGACCACTCTGAGTGGCGGCTGTCGCAGCGGGCGGCGCCGTCTGATCCCGGCCTAGTGTGACTGTGTCGTTGTCCTCACACTGTCACATATGGTGCGGCTGTGCCATGGTCCTCACACTGTCACATACGGTGCGACTGCGCTGTGGTCCTCATACTGTCACATATGGTGCGGCTGTGCCATGGTCCCCACACTGTCACATATGGTGCGACTGCGCTGTGGTCCTCATACTGCCACATATGGTGCGGCTGTGCCGTGGTCCTCATACTGTCACATACGGTGCGGCTGTGCCGTGGTCCTCACACTGTCACATATGGTGCGGCTGTGCCGTGGTCCCCACACTGTCACATATGGTGCGGCTGTGCCGTGGTCCTCACACTGTCACATATGGTGCGGCCGTGCCGTGGTCCCCACACTGTCACATACGGTGCGGCCGTGCCGTGGTCCTCATACTGTCACATATGGTGCGACTGTGCCGTGGTCCTCATGCTGCCGCATATGGTGCGGCTGTGCCATGGTCCTCACACTGTCACATATGGTGCGACTGTGCCGTGGTCCTCACACTGTCACATATGGTGCGGCTGCGCTGTGGTCCTCATACTGCCACATATGGTGTGACTGTGTCGTGGTCCTCACACTGTCACATATGGTGCGGCCGTGCCGTGGTCCTCATACTGTCACATACGGTGCGGCTGTGCTGTGGTCCTCACCATAGGCGCACCGGAGGGGGGCAGGGGGCCCGGCCCCCCCTCCCCCATGAGACCAAAGTGCCCTTTTGACCGAAAAGTGCCCTCTTGGCCGGAATGTCCCAAATTTAGCCCAAAATCACCTGCCTTATGGTGCCCCGCCTGTGCCAAAGGTGCCCTTTGGGCCCAAAACTGCCCTTTTGGCCTAAAAATGACATTCTCCTGTGCCCTTTCCTGAACTATGCCTGTCCCAATTAGGTGCCCTTTTGATCTAAAAGTGCCCTGTGCCCAACCCTGTGCCTTGTGCTGTACCGTGAACTCTGCCCTGCCCTGTGTCCTGCCCTATGCCCTGCCCTGTGCCCTGCCCTGTGCCCTGCCCTGTGCCCTGCTCTGTGCCCTGCCCTGTGCCCTGTCCTGTGCCCTGCCCTGTGCCCTGTCCTGTGCCCTGCCCTGTGCCCTGCCCTGTGCCCTGTCCTGTGCCCTGCTCTGTGCCCCTGCTCTGTGCCTTGCCCTGTGCCCTGTCCTGTGGCCTGTGCCTATAGGCGCACCGGTGTGTGGTGCCCAGGGGGCCCGGCTTCCTCTCCCTAGGTCGAGATCGAGAAGTGTCCCTCGGCAGAAAGTGCCCTTTTGGGTTTGGTCGCAAAAGTGCCCATCGGCCTTGGCCTAAACGATCGAACGATACATACCTACCCCGCCTACCCCCAGGTTCGGCGTAAAAAATGCATCAGCCTCCCAAAACATCCTTGCTTAAATCTCACTTTTCAGTGTTCCATCAGGGAACAGCTGGACTTTCTTGCGCGTTTGCCCTGGGTACATCTGGCCGAACATGGGTTTCTTATTAAAAATTGTATTCAGTCAATTTACGCGCCAAAATTGTAGCGGCCTGAAGCTCCATTCAAGGCTGAGGCGGGCATAGCACGATGTTAAGCACGATGGCATACATTTGCACTTTATGTTTATAGGTACCTACACCACCCTGAAACTATAAATCACTGGGCTGTTATGTCTCAAGCTCATGTACCTTCTTCAGTCTGCGCAAGCATAACCCTCCTCAGGTGTCTGGATAGCAGTAGCTCAGGCCCTTAGAAAAAGTACCTACCTGCGTACCTGTAGCTATCTACCTGAACCTATTATGAAACAGCCTTGGTTCGGGATAGCACTTTTAAAGGCTGTGAATGCTCCAGAGCCTAGTTTCCCACCTACCTCTATTCTGGTTACCTTTCAGTAGACGGACAGATTAACTGCAGGCTACAATAAGTAGGGAGGTACCTACCTAGTTGCACTGATATCAAGG
The DNA here is from genome assembly GCA_034440615.1 of Ashinkailepas kermadecensis. Classification (NCBI taxonomy): domain Eukaryota; kingdom Metazoa; phylum Arthropoda; class Thecostraca; family Neolepadidae; genus Ashinkailepas; species Ashinkailepas kermadecensis. Next base: position 127,950 of record JAOTOM010003419.1, read on the forward strand.
ACTTGGTGCTGGGGAGGGGCAATCAGGGCAACTGTCCCTTAAGTGAAGCCTCTGTGGGCCCTTTTGAGGTTCCATGATTCATAATCGGGCACCTGCAACAAATGCAGCGAATTGTGACGGAGGAATTGTGACGGAGGGATTGTGACGGAGGAATTGTGAGCAGGCTGCATGTTTTTGGAAATATTATTGTAAATACAAGGGTTCGGTGCTATAACATATAACGTGTCCCATGGAAAATTCACGCCCCCCTCGGTTAGCAAACCTTCCAGTGTGCCCCGGGCCGCAAAGTGCCCTTTTGGAGCCGGTCAAGTGCCCTTTTGGAGCCGGCCAAGTGCCCTTTCGGTCCGGGCCCCCCCATGGGAAAATCCTGGGTGCGCGCCTGGTCCTCACACTGTCACATATGGTGCGGCCGTGCCGTGGTCCTCATACTGCCACATATGGTGCGGCTGTGCCATGGTCCTCACACTGTCACATATGGTGCGGCTGTGCCGTGGTCCTCATACTGTCACATATGGTGTTACTGTGCCGTGGTCCTCATACTGTCACATATGGTGCGGCTGTGCCGTGGTCCTCACACTGTCACATATGGTGCGGCTGTGCCGTGGTCCTCATACTGCCACATATGGTGCGGTTGTGCCTTGGTCCTCATGCTGTCACGCCTCGTTCGGCTGTGCCGTGGTCCTCATACTGCCACATATGGTGCGGTTGTGCCTTGGTCCTCATGCTGTCACGCCTCGTTCGGCTGTGCCGTGGTCCTCATACTGTCACATATGGTGCGACTGTGCCGTGGTCCTCATACTGTCACATATAGTGCGACTGTGCCGTGGTCCTCACATTGTGACGTCTCGTGTGGCTGTGGCGTGCTCATCTAATTCATCTGTGGCGTGGCCCTAAAACTGTCATGTCTCGGCGGTTTTTTCAACTTTGTCCGGATTGCACCGGCGTTTTATTTCCGCATACCATCACACATGCAGGTGAATAAATTCCGTCAGTGACACTCTTCCATGTCCCCGTATTTTCCAACCTATTATGTACTGCTTCGCGAACAATAGCACAGAGTTGACAATGTCAGTTGTACCTACACATCCAAACATGTGTACGATGTGCATAGGTTCGGGCTCGTTCCATTGTTTAAACACAGATTGTGCATCAATACATTACAAAACTGTTACACCCTTCTGCATTCCTCTATGGAATGATATTATCGATCTGTGAACGAAATTGGCATTCTGGCGAATCACTAATTATTCGGTCGTAAAAAAATTTTGCGTGCAAACTAATCCATGTATTATCTGACACTGCATATTTTGAAGCTTCGTTGATTTTGTACATGGTAGAGATTTATGTATGTTGTATTTAGTAGATAATACATGTTCTTCCATTCTTTCCTCTGAGTTGTAGGTTCTCTCTCTTCCATTCTATTAGACATCGTGATTTACTGTTATCGACAGCAGCATTCCGTATATGAGGGGACATGTAATTTCCTTGGTTTCTATTTCTTTTCTTTCATGCCCAACGAATCATATGTTTTCATTACTTGTCGCAGGAGGCAATGAGTAGTAATCATGGAATCTCAGCAATCTTTTCCATTCATGGAGAGTATCATGGAAAATACACTGGTAGGTATATTGAGACACTTCTGTATTTGGGGACCGAGCCACAAATATGCTATGTTCTACACTGTTGCCATTTTCAAACAGATCCATGTACATTTGATGCCATTCTCATCGAGTGATGGCACAAATATCGGCCGTTGATCTATATTAACATACGCATTGCACCACAGAAATCGAGTACTTACTGACTCGACATCGTTAGTATTCATTTGCGCTTTCATTTTACATGCTGCATCAATGACATATGCGTACTAATTTGGTACACCTAGGTTTGAAAATGCGTCCTTATGAGCACTCGTTCGCAATATATCCTGTAATTTGAAACGTCCTAATCTACCTTGAAGCATGTGTTTCCAAATTGGCTAACTGTCGTCTATCATTCGCTTCGACCACATCAATTGTAGGTTTCTCATGTATCTAGTCATGCTCACCGCATTACGTCCACCCTCCTTTATTTACTGGCATATGAGATCTTTCCTCACTTTTGTTGGTTTATTTCTCCTTATAAATTTAGAAATTCCCCTGTCTATTGATTCGATAGCGTCATTTGGCAGACCCTAACAGCCGCGACAAAAGTGAAATGTGGTATCATCAAAGATTTGCACAATATTATTCTGCCCTTCAAGCTCTGGTCTCTTCCTTTCCATAAATGCATTGCAGCTCTCATCCGCCACAGTCTTGGTCTCGTTGCCCATCAAGCGCGGATATTCGACTAGTCAGCGAGACTAGAGCCAGGCATCGGACGAAGCGTGTGATGTTCACAATTCCATGTCTCGTGCGGCTGTGACGTGATCCTCACACTCTCACGTCTCATGAGGCTGTGGGGTGGCCCTCACACTCTCACGTCTCATGAGGCTGTGGGGTGGTCCTCACACTCTGACGTCTCATGAGGCTGTGGGGTGGTCCTCACACTCTCACGTCTCATGCGGCTGTGGGGTGGTCCTCACACTCTCACGTCTCATGAGGCTGTGGGGTGGCCCTCACACTCTCACGTCTCATGAGGCTGTGGGGTGGCCCTCACACTCTCACGTCTCATGAGGCTGTGGGGTGGCCCTCACACTCTCACGTCTCATGAGGCTGTGGGGTGGCCCTCACATTCTCAAGTCTCATGAGGCTGTGGGGTGGTCCTCACACTCACGTCTCATGAGGGTGTGGGGTGGTCCTCACACTCTCACGTCTCATGAGGCTGTGGGGTGGCCCTCACACTCTCACGTCTCATGAGGCTGTGGGGTGGCCCTCACACCTCACGTCTCATGAGGCTGTGGGGTGGCCCTCACACTCTCACGTCTCATGAGGCTGTGAGTGGCCCTCACACTCTCACGTCTCATGAGGCTGTGGGTGGCCTCACACTCTCACGTCTCATGAGGATGTGGGGTGGCCCTCACACTCACGTCTCATGAGGCTGTGTGGTGGTCCTCACACTCTCACGTCTCATGCGGCTGTGGGGTGGCCCTCACACTCTCACGTCTCATGCGGCTGTGGGGTGGCCCTCACACTCTCACGTCTCATGAGGCTGTGGGGTAGCCCTCACACTCTCACGTCTCATGAGGCTGTGGGGTGGCCCTCACACTCTCACGTCTCATGAGGCTGTGGGGTGGCCCTCACACTCTCACGTATCATGAGGCTGTGGGGTGGTCCTCACACTCTCACGTCTCATGTGACTGTGGCATCACTCTCACACTTCCGTGTGTTGTGCGGCCGCGGCGTGGCCCTTACACTCACGCCTCGTGCGGCTGTGGCGTCACTCTCACACTTCCGTGTGTTGTGCGGCTGTGGCGTCACTCTCACACTTCCGTGTGTTGTGCGGCTGCGGCGTGGTCATCACACTTCCGCATCTCGTGCAGCTGCGGTGTGGCCCTTACACTCACGCCTCGTGGAGCTGTGGCGTGGTATCCACTTGGCTAGAGTGTGGAACATTCGACATTCCTTCACATGAAGGAAATTGTGTGCGCACTGCCCCCACCCTGACCACCACTCAAACTGACGTACCCAAACTGGCCTTTCAAATTCGTCATACCCAGACTTTCATATGCATACTATGATGTGCAGATGGTCATTTCCGAACTGTCGTATCCAAAATATTTCATCGAGATCGTCACATTCCAGATGCCAGGTCCGAGTTGCCGTATGTGAGCCATCATTGTCGGACCATCGCGACGGGGAAGATAAATGCGGACTTCAACGCCTGGACTGTGAACTCGGGATCATTACACTGACACCGCGACGTTGTAAGTTGACCGTGGCATCGAATTCATGGGGTGTGATATGTCACGGTCAGACTGTTATGTCCGACCAGTCAAATGCTGGCTGCAACACCTGCGGACCACACACTGGCTGTCACGTCATACCAGTCACACCTATACACTCGCATTCGGTGAAAAAGTTATCACCGCCACACCACATCTCACGCCTCGAAAACTCCCAAGCACTCAGAATGTTCGGTAATGCCTAAGCCAAGACATCTTGACACGCACCACACAGATGACGCTTCGATAGCAGACGACTACAGTGTCGGCATAATCGGCTCTGTCTTCAGATGCCGCCAATTTTAACTTGTCGCACACTGTCAGCTCTCCGCTATGGCAGGCCAGATTGTCCGTAGTCGGGCCTCTTAAGGTCACGTCACTCGTCTGTGCAGACTGGTCCGCAATGGTCAGTTGCAGGTCCGTCACGTCAGTGGGGACTGGTCTACAATGGTCAGTTGCTGGTCCATCACGTCAGTGGAGACTGGTCTGTAGTGGTCAGTTGCTGGTCCGTCACGTCAGTGGGGACTGGTCCGTAGTGGTCAGTTGCTGGTCCGTCACGTCAGTGGGGACTGGTCTGTAATGGTCAGTTGCTGGTCCGTCACGTCAGTGGGGACTGGTCTGTAGTGATCAGCTCCTGGTCCGTCACGTCAGTGGGGACTGGTCTGTAGTGGTCAGTTGCTGGTCCGTCACGTCAGTGGGGACTGGTCCGTAGTGGTCAGTTGCTGGTCCGTCACGTCAGTGGGGACTGGTCCGTAGTGGTCAATTGCTGGTCCTTCACGTCAGTGCAGAGTGGTCCGCAATGGTCAGTTGCTGGTCCGTCACGTCAGTGGGGACTGGTCCGTAGTGGTCAGTTGCTGGTCCGTCACGTCAGTGGGGACTGGTCTGTAATGGTCAGTTGCTGGTCCGTCACGTCAGTGGGGACTGGTCTGTAGTGGTCAGTTCCTGGTCCGTCACGTCAGTGGGGACTGGTCCGTAGTGGTCAGTTGCTGGTCCGTCACGTCAGTGGGGACTGGTCTGTAATGGTCAGTTGCTGGTCCGTCACGTCAGTGGGGAGGGTACGTAGTATAGTTGCTGCCCGGCTGTATCTGTGATCCACGCTTCACGGTGGTCGGCCGGTTCGCCATGAAGACCCCCGGTGCGCTATTAACCACCCCCGCTCAGGTTTTGGATATCACGCCCAGTTGGATGAGTGTGGGAACCTGGCAAGCGCCATAAACCACCACTCTCTATTTTCTGTTCACAAAAACAGACAGATAAAAAGGCCGTGATTAGGGCCTGTACGGGTGCCTACATGCGGGCGTTTAGTACCATATCATAACGTGGCCGACCCCTGACCCGGCCGGCACATTCTCACGAGCCAGAGCCCACGGCAGCCGGGCCGGGACTTGTGCCGCCGGCACCGACTGAGATCAGTTTTCCGGCGCGACCTGAGCCCCTGCTATAGGACCATAGTCCATAGTGTAGGACCGGAACCCACAGTGCATGGCCAGAGCTCACAATGCATGACCGAAGTCCCTAGTGTAGTACTACAGGTATTTGTGTGAGACCGTAGCTCACAGTGTAGGACTAGATTCGTTAGTGTGGGGCCAGAGTGGCCAGTGTAGGACCAGAGTCCCTAGTACAGGACAGATGCCCACAGTGTAGGACCAGAGTCCCTAGTACAGGACAGATGCCCACAGTGTAGGACCAGAGTCCCTAGTACAGGACAGATGCCCACAGTGTAGGACCAGAGTCCCTAGTACAGGACAGATGCCCACAGTGTAGGACCAGAGTCCCTAGTACAGGACAGATGCCCACAGTGTAGGACCAGAGTCCCTAGTACAGGACAGATGCCCACAGTGCAGGACCAGAGTCCCTAGTACAGGACAGATGCCCACAGTGCAGGACCAGAGTCCCTAGTACAGGACAGATGCCCACAGTGCAGGACCAGAGTCCCCAATGTAAGACCGGAGTTCGTTGTGTAGGATCTGAGCCTCTAGCGTAGGAACAGAGTTCCCAGTATAGGACAAGAATCTCTAGTGTGGAACTCGAGGTCATAATGTAGAACCAGAAATTTCAGTGTGAGACCAGGGCCCATGGTGTGGGTTTGGGTTCTTTAATGGAGAAACATTCTCCAGTGTAGAACCAGAAGCAAAACTATAGGAGCAGAATCATAGTGTAGGACCAGAGTCCTTAGTGAAGAGAGAGAAGTCCTAGTGTAACACTGGACCTCTTAGTAGACCAGTAGATGTAGTGCAAAACCAAATCCTGAGTGTCGGCTTAGATTGTCTGATATACGATTATGGTTCCTGGTGTCGGATTATGCTTTCTAGTGTAGGGTTATGGTTCCCAGTGTAGAACCAAAGATTTTAGTGTAAGATCAGGGTCCTTAGAATAGAACCCAAAGCTTTAAAAAATGCATAGTTTGATCAGAATCTCTAGCGTAGGACCGGAGTCCCAAGTGGCAAACCAAAGTGCCCAATGGACGATTAGAGTCATTGGTGAAAGACTAGATTCCCTGGTACTAGACCAGAGTGTTGACCAGATTAAAAAAAAATGTAGGCATGTAGTCTGCACTACGTGATTGTTGACATTGGCGACGCCACGGTCTTGGCATTGAGGTAACGTCATCGTTATTGGGCCCATTCTATCCATGCAACGTCCATGGACGTAATGTTATGTTTCACGACCTTTGAAGAGGGGACACTTCTTCCCGTCTCCCCTTTAGCGCTGTCCATGATTGCTGGGCTCCGACCATCACGATGGTGCAAAAGAAAGACATCCATGAACCAGTATATTTTGTATAACCCTTTTTTAGAAATAACTTTAAGGAGTTGCCGAGATGATTTTAGTGGGCGTGTGTGGCCGTTACGAAGCAGGGTTTTGCGTGCAACCTTAAACCCACTACCCCATCGCGCGACTCCAGTTCATCACGTGGTCCAGACAGCCGAGACCATTTCCGCATAGTTGCCAACCGGAATTACTGAGCCAAATAATAAGCGCCCAGTGGAATTTGAACCGGTGGTGCACAGGTACAATGCACATTGTACGGTCTCGGCAGGCTATCTCGGACTGTCCATCTTAGTTGATAATTAAAACAGGGCTTGTTCCGCGTGACATTTGCGTTACTCCTCGAAACAAATAAAATACAGCATGAAAGGGAGCCGGGGCTGAATCCTGATATTTTTGGGGTTTTACTGTCAAGTGGGTTGTTTCGATGTTCGCCCATTACACCACGGCGATTTAGTGTGCTGTTTTGAAGGACAAAAATGTTGTGTAGTATTGTGCGAATAAGCCATCGCCTGTGTGTTATTCTGGGTAAGGATTAGTAGATGGAATCTTCTTCCAGACAATGCAGAATGGTTGCTGTTAAAAACAGACTATGACACGCATATATATTGACATGTAGCCTGTATGTTCGTTGCACTTTACGTCAGTGAGAAAAGCAACAATATCCAAATTCCATCTGTTTTCTTTGTGAGAGATAGCATGCGCATACCATAATTCGGTTGCTTCAGGAACGAGCATTATGCAATGCAAGGCTGTGAAATGAAACCCTTGTGCTGTAAAGGTATGAACAAAGCCATGGCCTGCAAGACTGCAACATGAAATTCAGCTTTGCTTGAGAGGTTGACATTTCAGAAAGCAGCTTAGCACTTGAGCTAAGCCGTAGCCAACGATTTGCAGTGTTGAAAAGTTCTCACGCTTTTGTGATGATATGTGATGTCAGTTAAGAAAATATAAATAATAGTGTTGCAAAGTGAGAAATGGTATGAACAAAAAGGATCGTTAATGGTAAAAGAGAATGCGGTATGGAATCCGACTATTAGTCATCCGTGGAGCTGACTACCTATTTCGAAGAATTGAATTTCTGCAATGTTTGGTTAAGCTCCTCCGATAATGATAGGTGTAAATATGGGATGGCAATACTGGCTGCTCTTAACCTGGCATTGACCGGGGTGAGGGTCAAATCTGCCACCTCCCCTGTCGAACATTCGCGATAATTTGAAGATGCGCTAAGAAATATTCATGAAATGTTCAATAGCTGTCATCAGATTTTATTTGCCTTTTGCAAAGAAAAAAACTATAAGTTGATGATAGGTCAAGCGTGAGCGACGTCCAAGTTGCGTCATGTTTTCCGATTTTTAAAACAAAAACGCAACTGTACATACAAATTGACATTTTATCTGAACGAATGAAGATACTTGATTTCTGTAAACGGGAAGCAAGGGACCATTGGTAGATAATTAGCATTTGATGTCGTTGTATTGTTTTAATATTTCACTTCGAATTGCCGGTATATCAAAGTACAAAATATTGATAGAAACGTACTCTTGAAATGTTTACACTCATATTCAAAGATTCGAAACAACGAAACACCGGTCCAAGATATGACAATGAAGAATGTTCGTGCCAAATTTTAAGCAATTTATCTATAAAAATGGATGAGTTATCGTGTGATATGTACCGTAGTGCATACCACGTCGGCGTGGGCCGGCGCCGACCGCCGCGCTGCCGCGGCGACGGGCGGCGAGACGGCTCGGCAGCCGCGGCACCTTAATGTACCTTAATGGCACATTTAAAGCACAATGTCTTATATTCTGGGAGACCGCACTTCACAACGCTAACGATTGCCGTCTGAATTTGTTAAGCCGGCCCAAGCGTTCTTGAGATAAACAGGGTATAAACATGGGATAAACAGATAAACAAAACATTGACCCTGTTCCGGTCAATGCTGCGCTGCTGAGCAGCTCAGTTGATGACAGGTGACTTCATCAGCTTTAACGTCGTTGGCACCTGGAAATTCTTCCACAAACTCCGCGCCTACAATGAGTAATTGCGAAACACCATTCTGAAGATGAGACTCGCTGACAACAATTGACATTGACTCGTTGGATGACAAACCATAACAAAGGCAAACGTTTGCGGTCTTAAAATTTAACTCTGAGCATTTCATGACGCATTGAGTACAGTAGAGACTTGCAGTTTTCTTCGTTCGCATTCTGCAACGGAGCCAAGGGCTGCTGCCTGCTAGTAGCGCCAGGGCTTCTTGCGACTTAGGTGTGATGGCTGGTTAGATTTTGGCTGGTTAGCGAATAATTTGGTTCAAAGAGCTGCTTGCTGCGACTAATATTAACTGAACTTTAGCAAATACTAACGGCGGCGACGACCCGTAGCCCTCTCGCACGGTCACAACAATTGCTGTCGACAGGACATGACTGACTGCTCAGTGCCACTCCGCTGCCAGGCGGTGGCCAGGTGGTGAAGCCGAGCCATGACTGACTGCTCCGGGGCACTCCGCTGCCAGGCGGTGGCCAGGTGGTGACGCCGAGCCATGACTGACTGACCCGGGGCACTCCGCTGCCAGGCGATAGCCAGGTGGTGACGCCGAGCCATGACTGACTGCTCCGGGGCACTCCGCTGCCAGGCGGTGGCCAGGTGGTGACGCCGAGCCATGACTGACTGACCCGGGGCACTCCGCTGCCAGGCGATAGCCAGGTGGTGACGCCGAGCCATGACTGACTGCTCCGGGGCACTCCGCTGCCAGGCGGTGGCCAGGTGGTGACGCCGAGCCATGACTGACTGCTCCGGGGCACTCCGCTGCCAGGCGGTGGCCAGGTGGTGACGCCGAGCCATGACTGACTGCTCCGGGGCACTCCGCTGCCAGGCGGTGGCCAGGTGGTGACGCCGAGCCATGACTGACTGCTCCGGGGCACTCCGCTGCCAGGCGGTGGCCAGGTGGTGACGCCGAGCCATGACTGACTGACCCGGGGCACTCCGCTGCCAGGCGGTGGCCAGGTGGTGACGCCGAGCCATGACTGACTGACCCGGGGCACTCCGCCAGGGCTCAAAAAAGCCTTTCGGTGGTCGCCGACGAGATACAATTCTTGGAAATTGGTCGCCAATCAGGTACGGGTCCAATGGGGGAGGGGGTGGGGTTGGGTGGTGAAAGGGGCGGTTGTCCCTCGGAATTGGATAACATGAAATTTTCGAAGCATGATTTTTCATGATTACCTACTTTTTGCAGATCTGACTGCCTTCCATGCTTTCTTCGATTATTTCATCAAAAATAGGTGTCGCTTGGCGCCCTGTGTAAATTTTTGCGCGCCAAAAGGAGTGTCGGCCTTCCCATAGGAACTCCTGAATGTCGTTCGGATAGCAAAGTCGCTCGGATAGCAAAGTCGCTCGGAGACAGTGGAGGATGAACAAAATTCCCTCGAAGATAGCGAAGAATGACACAATCCGGAGTTCGGCACATAAAAGTGAAAAATCCCAAGCGATATTCGGCAATCGGACATCAATTACTCACAATATTCTACCGTGTATAGAATAGATTACATTTCTAGTCCAGGTGAATATTTATAATTCCCATTAGCTGTCATCTTACATCACATGCAAAACAACGAAAAAATATTGATTACTGATAGGTACAGTACTTCTACACTTGGACGGTAGTAACAGAACTAGTAGGCATAATACCCTTTCCTTTAATATCTTCTGAAGCACATTTTTCAGCTGGATATATGTTGTGGAAGAAACATGAAAATACGCTGAAATGGATAGAATCCTGATCTATATGAATTTCAGTGGTGCAAAATTGGGCATAACTAAGATATCATTTCACACCATTGCCGATCAGTTTTAGCCACGGCAGTAGCGGCCTCACAGCCGCGGCATCGGAAACCTCACAGCCATCACAGTGACCGCCTCACGGGTGCGGCATCGGCCGCCTCACAGCCCTGACCATGGCCGCCTCACAGTCGCAACAGTGGCCGCCTCATAGCCGTGGCAGTGGCCGCCTCACAGTTGCGGTAGCGGCTTCCTCACAGCCCTGACAACGGCCACCTCACAGCCAGAGCAGTGGCCGCCTCACAGTTGCGGTAGCGGCTTCCTCACAGCCCTGACAACGGCCACCTCACAGCCAGAGCAGCGGCCACCTTACAGTCATGACAGTGGCCGCCTCACAGTCATGACAGCGTCCGCCTCACAGGTGCGGAAGTGGCCGCCTCACAGTCATGACAGCGGCCGCCTCACAGGTGCGGAAGTGGCCGCCCCACAGTCATGACAGCGGCCGCCTCACAGGTACGGAAGTGGCCGCCTCACAGTCATGACAGCGGCCACCCCACAGATGCGGAAGTGGCCGCCTGACAGTCATGACAGCAGCCGCCTCACAGGTGCGGCAGTGGCCGCCTCACAGCCATGGCAGCGGCCCTCTCACAGGTGTGGTAAGTGACCGCCTCACAGCCGTGGCAGTGGCCGCCTCACAGCCATGACGGCCATCGTCTCACAGCCGTGGCAGTGGCCGCCTCACAAACATAATAACGGCCGCGTCACAGCCGTAGCAGTGGCCACCTCACAGCCGTGGCAGTAGTCGCCTCACAGTTGCGGCAGCGGACGCCTCAAATAGTCATCACAAGTATCACAAGTAGTTGCTACCACTTTGCCACATCTCTACAGACGTAAGATATGCTAAACTCTAAAGGTGCCTCGACGACTTGTAGCGGGACATCACAGTTCATTCCATCGAATAACGCTAATTTGAATTAAAATGTTTGGCTGGCCATAATATATCAATATACTGCACCCACAAGCCAAATCTTGCACCCTGGCATCACCCCACTCAGTTGAGCTTAGAAGAATATGCGATCGATAGTAATCAGAAAGGGTAGGGGTACATATACAACCAGATCAGTGACTGTCGGGGTTGGAAAAATTGGCTAATCCTGGATTTGGTGCATCCAGAGCATCATCCTCTTGAGGAAATCTTCTTCATTATTCTCACTTGTAGGTCAATAATGGTTCTTGACAATGAACTGCTCTGTGATGTGCTCAAGATTTACTAGAAAGTACAAGCCGAGATTCTGATGACATAAGCTGGAATAAAAACATCCTCTCCATATTTAATTACACCCAGAAAATTCCTCTCCACATCCAGGATTGCAAAGCACAAATCCAGCCTGCTGACTGCTGACATGTACTCTGTCCAACCAGGGTTGAAAGAATGTTCCTGTACTGGATGTTTGTCATCCACAAAATTATCCTCCATGAGGAATTATCTGGAATATATGGGATTATAATATATGGGACCTTTTCACCAAGAAATTTGAGATGTTTGCAAATGACTGCAAACTTCTTCCTGTTTGATTGACATGCCCAAGCTAACTGGAAAATACAGAAAGGAGTTAATGGTTCAGAAAGACAAAATTACAATTTTGGAATGGAATGTTAAACATTTTGCTCTCAAAATGCAACATTAAATAACAAATTCAACAATGTCCAACCCTCCTTGCTTTGAAACTGAAGAATTCCATCAGAATTTTGACACACAGCACCAAACCTACATCACATGTACAGATATGCTACAGCTCATGACAGCTTTATTGAAGGGAAATGTATTTAACCAAACTTTCCTGGTTTTAAGTTGTTGCCCATGTTGAAGCAACTTGAGAATACATATTACTCTAGACATATCTAGCATAGTTCCAGAAAAAATTAAATAATGGTACATATCCAGGGATACTTGGCAAAAATTATGCTTCAACCAAGCATTTCTTTCAAGCATAACTCAAAACATCTTTACTTGTGCCATGATTATACAGTGCACCATAATTCTGGTACAATTATTTCAGCTTGAAGTCCAGTATAACATGTATGTATTCTTTTCACACTGGATTGGGATGCTGGAGTCTCATATCCTAGCCATATCCTGGCCAGAGTGGAAAAATACCATCTATTCTATATGTATACTATTCAAGATATCTGAATAAGTAACTTGGGAAAAATATGCCTGAACAAAGCATATTTTTCAAGCCAAACTCTACGCATCTGTGCATGTCCTGGAATGATTGTGCAGTGCACCAAAATTCTGGTACAATTACTTTATTTGAAATCCAGCATAATATGCATGTATTCTTTTCACATTGGATTTGGATGCTGAAGACCCATATCATGGCGAGAGTAGAAAAATACCATCTATCCTAGATATATCCCATTCAAAGTATCTGGATGATACCTATACAAAGAAAAGTAACATCATTGTGCTGTAGTCTGTGTACATATTAGAGTTGCTGTTTTTTTTCTTTTAAAAAGAATTGGAAATGGCACAACAAATTCTGGCATAGCAAAGTGGATGGAAAAGAAAAGCAAAGTAAGCAGACCAAATCAGCACCAGCTCTACATTCCAATGTTCTTCCATATAGGTATCCTTATCTAAACCTTCTCCACTTGCCATCTTAGGAGCTTCAGTAATTTGTAGTTTAGACTGTATACAAGACATGCTAATCAGTAATCACATGCTTTTCCTCTGTAAAGCAAAGGTGTTATCATAGGATATCTTATGTTAGGATTTCTAATTTAATGAAATACAAAAAGTACAAGTTAATTTTGCCCCACAAAAGGTGGTACATTTATGATTTGAAGTATTTTTTTAATTATTGGACCTTCCTTTTCCAATGGTTTATGAACATGGTTAACATGATGTGACCGCTCATTCCCTTTGCAAATGCTTGCTTTTCAGTTGGCAGGTAGAAGAACACTAAAAAGGTGGCTTTCAATTGGGTAATATAGCATACAAATAATGTTCAAAAGCAAAAGAAATAGCATAACCTAACAAAGCTACCATGAGAAAAGAAATATAAAAAATTGAAAGATTTCATACTTATTTCTCAAGATTCATCAAATGAAAAACCTAACCTAACCTAGCCTAACCTGCTTTTGAAGGAAAATCAACATTTTTTGTTCGCTATGTAAAAAAAATTGCTGTGTAAAACTTGTCCTGTGAATACATAAAAGCACAATAATACCAAAAATCTTACACTAGATGTTTTTTTTTACTTTCAGTATCACATGACACTTCAGGACAATATTAGGTAAATCTGCACCTTAAGTTAATTTTTGAATTCTTGGAATTTCTTTTTCCAATGCAATCTCTATGAAGGTGGTCAACATGATGTGACCACTCATTTCCTGTGCATATGCATACTTTTCAGTTAGTAGGCAAAATAACACCAACAAATGGGCTTGGAGTTGGGTAATATAGCATAAAAATAATGCACAAAAGAAAGATAAAAATGTAACATAACATAACCCAACCTAGCCTAGCCTAACCTTCATTGTAAGAAAATACATTTCTTGCAAAAATGAAATTTTCAATTTTTCCCAAACATTTTCAAATAAAAAAACCTAACATAGCCTACCCTAGCTCAATCTGTTTTTGAAGAAATATTTTTTTTGTTGAAAAAGGTTAAAAAAGGAGTGTTTTTTTAACTTAAAAGAAAAGCTTAACCTAACCAATCCTTACCCTATTGTTTGCTTCATGGAGGTAAAATGTGTGCAAAACCTGCCTCATGCATAACTTAATGTGCAATTATACCCAATATTGTGAGATCATATATCTGAACATGATTAAGACAATGGAACCATTCATTCCTGCTCAAAATGGAATGAAATTATGTTATGCTTTCTTGTTTTTTTCAGAAAATGTTGGATTTTTCGCTTTTCTGAAGATAGGTTTCGCTATATTTCTTTCAAGAAAGAAAACGACTAGGTTAGAATGAAAGGCTTGACATAACACATGGGATAAAGCATTAAATCACCTAGCAGCAGCAGCTATGTTAGATTAGGATTTATTTTACATATTACATTCTTCTTCATTATATATTTACCCAACTAAATATCAATATGTTGATATCATCTTCATTACAAACTGAAAAGTATGCATGTACCTGTGCTGGCAATAGGTAAATGGTTAGGCAGGCAACATGCTACATCATCTTAATCCCGTTATGAAACATTTTCTTATAATATTTTTGTCTTAAAATGCCATATCCAAAGTAAAAAAAACAAGATTACCAATGCTTACACTCTGGACACTGCTACCCATGATCATATCCTTGTACCTAGGAAGGTACCTTGGCACCTAGGTAGGTTCCTACCTAGGTGCCTAAGTAGGTAGGTGCATCAACATACCTTTCTGTATTCTCCTGATCCAATTTGACCTCTGACCTCCAGGAGCAAACTGGCTCCCTGTAAGTACCTTTAATGGTTGAATGGAGTCCACGCCTGGATATCTAACTAGGTACCTACCTCGGCAATGTCAATATGAATCAAGGCAGTCAAGCAATTAATTCACGAAAACGCGACATTAATTCGCCATCACGATTAGGTACAAGTACCGTGAACAACCGATTTTCGAACGAACGACTGAACAAGCCACCAAGAGTTGCCTGATTTCCAATTCCGCATTTACAACTAGATTCCTAGGCGACGACCACATTGGTCGGCGGGTCGGCGTTCCGTCGGCGATTTTGGCGACCACGGTATGCCATTGGTTTAGCATTGTGGTTGTCAGAAAAGCGCCGTCCTGTGCCGACGGGAGGTTCTAGTATAAATATGGTAGGTCAGAGGGATGGAATATTTGGTAGCATTAGCGGTACGCTCATAGTATACTTTTGATCTGGAAAAAGATCATTGCTGGTAAATGAAAATATCTGATACATCGACTAATTCTATCATTTATGGTTCAAATGTTGATGGACATATCAAATAAAAAATTATGGTTTTGGTCGCCACTGCGGCCTGGTGAGTCTGCGCCTGGTCGCCGACACTATCGCCAGGACGGCGCTATTTTTTAGCCCTGCACTCCGCTGCCAGGCGGTGGCCAGGTGGTGATGCCGAGCCATGACTGACTGCTCCGGGGCACTCCGCTGCCAGGCGGTGGCCAGGTGGTGACGCCGAGCCATGACTGACTGACCCGGGGCACTCCGCTGCCAGGCGATAGCCAGGTGGTGACGCCGAGCCATGACTGACTGACCCGGGGCACTCCGCTGCCAGGCGATAGCCAGGTGGTGACGCCGAGCCATGACTGACTGACCCGGGGCACTCCGCTGCCAGGCGGTGGCCAGGTGGTGACGCCGAGCCATGACTGACTGACCCGGGGCACTCCGCTGCCAGGCGATAGCCAGGTGGTGACGCCGAGCCATGACTGACCCGGGGCACTCCGCTGCCAGGCGGTGGCCAGGTGGTGACGCCGAGCCATGACTGACTGCTCCGGGGCACTCCGCTGCCAGGCGATAGCCAGGTGGTGACGCCGAGCCATGACTGACTGACCCGGGGCACTCCGCTGCCAGGCGATAGCCAGGTGGCGACGCAACATCGCGCGACCGACACATGTACGACACAATTACGACACAATTACGACACAATTACGACACAATTACGACCGACACATGTACGACACAATTACGACCGACACATGTACGACACAATTACGACCGACACATGTACGACACAATTACGACCGACACATGTACGACACAATTACGACCGACACATGTACGACACAATTACGAGACATGTACGACACAATTACGAGACATGCGGGACGCGACGTTGTATCACCCATAACAAACCTCAGCGGGAGGGGAAGGGTGCGGTCAACGACGCTCCGCTGGTGAAGTTCCTACATGGACACCGATCACATGGGTCGCATAGCCATGGGACGCATGGTTCACGACTCCCCTTATACCATAGGACATGTGGGATGGTATCGGAAATAAGGTTGCAAGGGGATCCCTGCAGTCTGCAGAGGGTTACCCCAGTCGCTGCAGGGCAACTCTGCAGTATCCAGGGGCATCCCGGCAGTCTGCAGAGAGGAGCACGCCAGCCGTTGTAGGGGCATCTATACAATCTCCAGGAGGTACCCGGCCGTTGTAAGAACTCCCCAGCGGTCTGCAGAGTTAGGCACCTCTGCTCCTGCTGAGGTGCCTAACCCCACTTGTACCCCTGCAGCCTCCAGATGGGCAGCCCAGCCATTGTGGGGACACTCCTCCAGTGTGCAGAGTGGTTCGGATGGGCAGCCCAGCCATTGTGTGGGGACACTCCTCCAGTGTGCAGAGTGGTTCGGATGGGCAGCCCAGCCATTGTGGGGACACTCCTCCAGTGTGCAGAGTGGTTCGCAACCATGTGCAGAGCCCTTGTAGAGGCATCCTCACAATTTGCATAGGGGTGTCCCAGCTGTTGTATGGGCATCCCTGCAGTCTGCAGAAAAGGTATTCCATCTGTTATAGGAGCACGACAGCAGTTTTAGGGACACCCAGCTGGGTGCCCCTAAAACTGGAACTCCTGAAGAGAACAGCATTCGAGCAATTGTAGGCGCAACCTGGTCTTGGCTTAAGAGCACTCTTGTGCAGTGTGGTGCAAGGGCACCCGACTAGTCAGTCATGAGGCATCCCATCCCAGGAGTCATGGGGGGGGGGGATTCTGACCTAGTGAGATATGTACTGAACGGAGAACCCAAGGGCACCCGACTAGTCAGTCATGAGGCATCCCATCCCAGGAGTCATGGGGGGGGATTCTGACCTAGTGGGATATGTACTGAACGGAGAACCCAAGGGCACCCGACTAGTCAGTCATGAGGCATCCCATCCCAGGAGTCATGGGGGGGGGGGGGGATTCTGACCTAGTGAGATATGTACTGAACGGAGAACCCAAGGGCACCCGACTAGTCAGTCATGAGGCATCCCATCCCAGGAGTCATGGGGGGGATTCTGACCTAGTGGGATATGTACTGAACGGAGAACCCAAGGGCACCCGACTAGTCAGTCATGAGGCATCCCATCCCAGGAGTCAGGGGGGTGAGGAGACGGGCACCCGACTAGTCAGTCATGAGGCATCCCATCCCAGGAGTCATGGGGGGGGGGGATTCTGACCTAGTGAGATATGTACTGAACGGAGAACCCAAACAGGGCGGTACGTTTGCAAAATCAAGCAATACTGAATTTTTCGAGAAAAAAAGCAATCGTTGATTTTCATTAAAATTAACTATTATTAATCAGCTCATGCTGACATCTCTAATGGTATTTGTCTCGTCGTTTCAACATTTCGAGCCCTGCCAACGAGTAGCGACTGAAGATGAAGAACGCATCTGTCATTGACAAATAAATCTGCTGAAATCCAAGGGGAATACAAGGGAAAGTTATCAGATCTTTAGGTCTGTTGGTCAGGTATTGGTGATATGTGATGAATGGTAATTACATCAACTGTATCGAATGGTATCTAAAATGAGAATGGCTAAATATTGAGCAAAAATAAAGATGCGAGTCTTGTCCTCTAAAAATTACTGTATGGAAGTGTCATAGGTGCCAAGGGTATGGCTGTATATTCCTTAGTCGGTAAACAAGCACCCATGAACAAATTTGTCTGTCCACAAGTATTGCTCTGTACCCATGAAATGCTTACGGAAACCGCGGAGCGTATCCTTCCACTCAATGTAATTATTAGTAGGCATGAGGAAGAAAGTGGGTACCCCAGGGGAGAGGGCGTTCGTGCGGAGCCGGGCAATCTTCCCCGAAAAAATAGTCCTGGCTGCGCCACTGCCGACAACTTTTGTGCTTCACTAGAATACAGCCGACTGTGATTCGTGCATCGTCAGCCGTAATTCCTCCTCGCATTACCGTAACTTCTCTCTAGTCGGCCGCGGTTCCCTTCCAGTCGGCCCTGGTTCATTCCCAGTCGACCACGGTTCCTCTCTGGGTGGCCGTGGATCCTCCCCGGCCGGCAGCTGCCCGGCCAGTGCTTCACAATTTGTCGCCAGGTGGCACCATCTGCCTTGTGCCGAGCTGGCTCCTGATCAGTGATCATGCAAAGGGTGGTGGACTGAGGGTATCTCCACGAGGTGTGGAATACAAGACAGCCAGGGGTGACTCAGGGTATATAAAAATAGGTAAACAACTTAGAATGAGTCGTTCCGCTTGAATAATATATAGCCTCCAATACGTTGCACCCACCAATCAATGGGTTTATTTCTTGGGAGTAAACTAGATAATGCAGGTTATCCAATTTGCTATGCATTAATGTTATGTGCTGTGTAGAAGGAATTCCATCGCCCCCTCTAGAGAACCCCTGGCGAGGCCCGTGAACCGAAATCTCATCCTGCATGCCACAAAATCTTTGGAACAGCCCGGAATGGGCACTGCCACCACTGCCTCCAGACAATTTCCCGGTGACGCCCTCTGAGTCCGTCCCTACATCCGTCAAACAAGGCCAGGCTTTGCTCCGGTGCACACGACTGGCGCTAGTTACAGTCAGCGCTAGTTACGCTGACATCGAAAAGTCTGATTCAAATTCTTAAAATTGAAACTCAAAATCTTCAAACAAATGGAGTAGGAAAGGAACAGTTAGTTAGCTTTAAGACGTGGCAGCATGAGCCAATTTGCGGCGTTGGTAACTTATTTTGTCATCATCCTCCCATCATAACACACTTATGAGTGGTACTTTTGTGCCTACAAATACATTTTGCAACTACACCGAGACATTGCCAATTAAAAGACAGCATTGAGCAACGGAAATTGCACTGGCGTGTAACGTAATGCATTTTCACGATGTAAATATATCAAAAAATATCATAGACAACGCCGATAATGCTTCTGCAACGATTACTGCAAGCCCCTTAAAATTATTATAGAACCGCATTTTGCAGGTTGAATAGTGGACGCAGGAAGTTCAGTCGTCCGATGAATTACGAAAACAAAACAAAAAATGCGAGAAATGTGGATAATTGTATCATGCTGCGAAGCAACTGTAGCAGGCATTTGTATGTAGGTACTACCCACATTTCCTATGGTATAATACAGATAAATCGCATGCCATGATTGCCACTTTCTGTAAGTTCCAGGAGGCCACCCAACCAATACTTCACAGATTTAACGTGTGGCTTGTGCGTCGCCACCGCTGGGATCTCTGAGATCAGGACACTAGCTGGGATCTCTGAGATCAGGACACTACCTGGGATCTCTGGGATCAGGACCCTAGCTTGGATAGCAGAGGCAACCCTACGCCGAGGAGACGGCGACGGCTTTACTCCTTTGACATAGCAACCGTTCCTCCAGACCCCACCTGGAAACTGAAGTCGTTGACGCCCCTGACGTGCAGCCTTGTATATCTGACATCCTCATACCGGAGGTCATCCAGGTGTGTGGAAACGTTTTCACAGCTGAGTAAAGCGATCTTCGAGTTTGAAGTGACCTTTTCGATGCCCCATAGAGCTAATGCTATATTTGTAAGTTTGAGAATAGTTGTCCTGCCCCTTCCTGCCTCCAATTCCAAACGTAATCCAATGCAAGCACTCAATCAAAATTCCGATTCCAGAAGCATTCAATCCAACTTCCAGTTCCAGAAGCACTCAATCCAAACTATGCATTATCCTAATCAATGTCGTGCAATGTGAGTCATTTCAGTTGTGCCACTTCTGTGTCATGTGCGAAGTAGTTGATGACGGTATTGTACGTCTAGTGCAATTCCTCTGGCATGAAGTGAAGCCACGTCAGTCGCAATCAACCACAACACCCCTCGTCGGTCACCTCGCATCAGTCAGTGATCTGTGCTGGTATTACGAATCTGGTGTGTGTGTGTGCCGCTAACATGGAAAGAATCAAGGTCAGCAACAATCGCCGGTAACATCCTGAGTCAGTCACCTCGGATCAAGGTCAGCAACAATCGCCCGTGACATCCTGAGTCAGTCACCTCGGATCAGTCAGTGATCCGTGAGAAACAATTTCGGTGCACAGTTCTCCGGTTTGAGTGGTTTCCTAAGTTGTTTTTTTCCGTCGGCAGTGAACGTGTTGTTTGTAGCGGAGCGGAGCGTCGACTTTGCCGTGCCGCCCGACGCGGGGAAGCCGACCTGCAAGCCGCCCGGTTTCCTGCAAATCCCACCCCGACACTTAAGATAGTAGCCGCGACACTAACGAGGCGTGGTACGTGCGACCGAGCTGCCACCTGGCGGTGACACGGCGACTTTCTCCCGCAGGATGGACGGGCTGCGTACATCCCTGGCACCTAAACATACTTTCAGCCGGGGCAGCCACACAGGAAGCCGCGACGGGAGCAGCAGATACCACGGCGATACCCTGGCGCCGAGCGGACCAACTCGCGGTACCGTGCCGGCTGGTCTAGCACGTGGTGCGCTTCCCCGGTGCCCGCACGTCGCCCTAGTGCGCGCTTATCGCATGTTGCCGTTGTCAGGTAGCTGATTTTGTGGATTAAATATTCCAAGAGCCCAAATCACAGCCATCTAGATATGCTCAGCGAGCCGGCCAAAAATAGAGTCCCAGCTTGTGCAATGTTCTATCGTCTGACCTGTGATTTTTTCTTCAAACCGAGATGGAATCTCTCACTCATAAATGAAGTGTCTTGCTATGATCGTTGTATCTGCCACACCTCGCTGTTGTATCTGTCACGCTTCACTGTTATGTCTGTCACTCCCTGCGGTTGTGTCTTGCTTCTAATGTGGTGTCTGTTACACCCCATTGTTGTGTATGTTATGCTTCACTGTTATGTCTGTCACTCCCTGCGGCTGTGTCTTGCTTCTAATGTGGTGTCTGTTACACCCCATTGTTGTGTATGTCATGCTTCACTGTTATGTCTGTCACTCCCTGCGGTTGTGTCTTGCTTCTAATGTGGTGTCTGTTACACCCCATTGTTGTGTATGTCATGCTTCACTGTTATGTCTGTCACTCCCTACGGTTGTGTCTTGCTTCTAATGTGGTGTCTGTTACACCCCATTGTTGTGTATGTTATGCTTCACTGCTATGTCTGTCCTCCCTGCGGTTGTGTCTTGCTTCTAATGTGGTGTCTGTTACACCCCATTGTTGTGTATGTTATGCTTCACTGTTGTGTCTGTCCTCCCTACGGTTGTGTCTTGCTTCTAATGTGGTGTCTGTTACACCCCATTGTTGTGTATGTTATGCTTCACTGTTATGTCTGTCCCCTACGGTTGTGTCTTGCTTCTAATGTGGTGTCTGTTACACCCATTGTTGTGTATCTTATGCTTCACTGTTGTGTCTGTCACTACCTACGGTTGTGTCTTGCTTCTAATGTGGTGTCTGTTACACCCCATTGTTGTGTATGGTATGCTTCAATGTTGTGTCTGTCCTCCCTACGGTTGTGTCTTGCTTCTAATGTGGTGTCTGTTACACCCCATTGTTGTGTATGTTATGCTTCACTGTTGTGTCTGTCACTCCCTACGGTTGTGTCTTGCTTCTAATGTGGTGTCTGTTCACCCCATTGTTGTGTATGTTATGCTTCACTGTTGTGCCTGTCCTCCCTGCGGTTGTGTCTTGCTTCTAATGTGGTGTCTGTTACACCCCATTGTCGTGTATGTTATGCTTCACTGTTATGTCTGTCACTCCCTGCGGCTGTGTCTTGCTTCTAATGTGGTGTCTGTTACACCCCATTGTTGTGTATGTCATGCTTCACTGTTATGTCTGTCACTCCCTACGGTTGTGTCTTGCTTCTAATGTGGTGTCTGTTACACCCCATTGTTGTGTATGGTATGCTTCACTGTTGTGTTTGTCACTCCCTACGGTTGTGTCTTGCTTCTAATGTGGTGTCTGTTACACCCCATTGTTGTGTATGTTATGCTTCACTGTTGTGTCTCCCACACAAGGGCGTCGATTTGTATCCTTTTGTGGGGGCCAGGGCCCCACCAATGTTGATCTTGGCCCCCCAATGTTGATTTGGGCCCCCCCCCAATAACATATGCTATTTTTATGCTGATAAAAAAGTGGAAGGAAAAAAGAAGAAAAACACCATGCTAGGTACATAGAAAATGTAGTTGATGTTAACCAGCACATTTTGTAATTAAAAAAACCGATTTGGGTTAGATAATGGACTGACTCTCCACCTTTTGCTACAAAATTCAAAATGGTGTGCACAAAAACCAATTGTCCTTGTCAAACTTGCATACAATCCAGTCCCGTGAACAACAATCAGTTATCATTGAGTGTGGATATACAAATTATAATTAACTTCAACAGCCCGCTCATCACACTATCAGCTTGATATTTACCTGGTACCTAGGCACCTAGGTACATGCTGCAGAAAGACTTAGAAGAGCTTGTGAAGTGGTCCAAAAAATGGCAAATGAAATTTCATTTTGATAAGTGCAAAATCATGCATGTAGGTAGGCAGCATATCAAGGCTCCATACTTGATGGGTGGCCAAGTACTATAAGTGACTCAGCAGGAGAAGGACTTAGGTGTTATTTTGAACACAAAATTGGGGGCATCAGAACAGACCAAAGAAGCCAGGAAGAAGGCACTAAGAATGCTTCTGGCAATAAATAGGAATGTATCATACAAAAGTGAGGAAGTCATCAGGAAGCTTTACTGTGCATATGTTAGGCCACATTTGGAATACTGTGTCCAAGCTTGGTCCCCTAGCTATGAAAAATATTGTTGCCTTATCAGGCATGTTTCAATTTTGCTGCGTATGGGGGGAAGTTATTTTTTTAAGGCGTGCCGGACCATAAAGGTCATTGGCGCCGCCTTTAAAGCGAGTACGTTAGATGTCTGTCTATAAAAGCGAGTGTTTGCGATCAAGGTGCCGGCAGGTGGACATTTACGTTAAGGAAATTTTACGTGATAGTTTGTGTGATATTTTAGGTGCTGAAGGCGGAGGCTGGGATGGGGACATCTCCCTGATGTCTAAATGGCTATAATTTTACTTTACTCCTCCACAAAATAATTTGTAGTTTGGGCGGGGGCGGGGCTGCGCATGAAACATACGAAATTTATGCATTGCCCATATATGTTTTGCACGTTATATGATTTTTTTTCTCGTCAAAATGGAGGACTACCCTGTATTTGTATTTTGCATGCTGGCGCAGCTAGGCATAGTCCGAGAATGCTTTCATTGATGCGTTTGAGTGAGGAAAGACAATAGCACCCAACAATAATCAGTAATTAGCAGCAATGTGGTAATTACGTGTTTGAAGTTGCAAATTTCCTGTCTCCCTCCTTGAAAAATACAATTGGGTATAGCGGCCACCGGTCGTGACGTCTGTTCTTCAGAGCATCCAAAACCGTAGCATCGAAAGATAAAAAGTCAAAGTATAAAAATCCTAGAATCTCAAGCTAGAGATTGTGGTCGACAAATATGAGGGAGGTGAGACATTTGTGGTGCAATTGCGCGCGATGTTTAATCTGGTGGCCAGACTCATGTGGCGTCGCGCTGCTTCATTTTTTATACTTCACACCCGATGTGTCTGCAAATTAGTGTGATTTTAAGCAGTTGATTCTTACTGATATTTAATTCCCAAAGGAACAATAGAGGAAGAAATTGGCAGGTAAGCTTCAACAAGTCCAGTCCATGCCTTTTTCTGATTTCTGCACGGTGATTCTATATTAATGCCAGATACCTAACTACCTACCTACCATATTTGATAATTATTGTGCTTTAAGGTGGTAACAAGACAAGTTTTTACACACATTTTCCTCCATACAGCAAACGAATAGGTTAGTTTCGGTAGTAAATTTGTGCTTTAAGGTGTTTTTTGAATTCTTGGAATTTATCATTCGAATGCAATGTTTATGAAGGTGACTAAGATGATGGGACCATTCATTTTCTGTGCACATGCTTACATTTCAGGTTGTGACCAAAATAACAACAAAAAAGAGGCTTTCAGTTAGGTAACATAGCACAAAAAGAAATGTATTTAACAAAAATCAGCATAACCAAATCTTACCTAGCCTAACTTGCTTTTGGAGGAAAAAAATCAAAAACATAAAATTAGAAAAAGCTAAGGCATTTTATTTTCTGAAGATTTTCAAAATTTAAAAACCTAACCCAACCCAATCTAACCTATCATGAGTTGCTCTTGAATAAAAAATTATTTGTAAATTTGCAGTTTAAGGTGTTTTTATTTATATTTTTGTGAATTTTTCTTCAGAATACTATGTTCATGAAGGTGACTAAGATCAGGGGACCACTTATTTTCTGTGCAATCGTTTTTTTTTGTATTGGAAAATAGTGATAAATTTTCGAACTTAAAAAGCCTTAACTAACCTAACCTAACCAAACCTAACCCATTTGTTTGCTTTATGGAAACAAATATGTGTAAAAACTTGTCTTTTTACCACATTAAACCAGAAAAATACCGGTTTGGTTACGTTAGGCTAGACTAGTTTTTAGGTTTGAAAATGTTTTCAAGTTTTCAAAAATTTGGTAAAAATCGGATTTTTTTCCTTCAAAAGCAGCTGACGTTAGGTTGAGCTAGGTTTGGTTCGGTTTTCTAATTCATAAAGCTTTCAGAGAATATATTGCTTAAAATTGTTTTCTTGTTTTCTCCAAAGGAGGGTAGGATATGCTAGATTAGGTTATGTTTGTTATGGTTATTAGGTTATCGTATGGATTCACTAATGAGTGAATCCATATCATTCCCACTGGAGTCTAAAAGCTCCATCATAACCTTACGCATAACGTATATCACAAGAGCCCATCTGGATTCTACTGCTCACTTAAGACACTATAGAAGTCAATTAATGAAAGTGTTACTTCATTACCTGCATTGTTAATGCAAACAGAAAGAAGTCCTTTGAGCCACATGTAATGTCCTTCACAGTGCTGCTCCATCCACCTCCAACTCTAGCCCTGACCAAACTTCAGGAGCGCATCCATCTCCAAAGCAGCCTGCGGAACAAGGTATGTATTGCAGCAAGAGTACTATGATCTGAATTCTATGGTATCCTTGTTGCCTAATAGTCCATCCTTGCCTATCCATGTAGGAGATGTTTGACTTTCCTCAAACTGGCTGGAGAACTTTGGAGTTGAAATCACGTGTGAGTGATGAAACAGATGAGCTATTCCTAATGCTTATGTTGGAGAATTGCATGGCACAGTAGCATGCCGAATGGGAGGGGACATTGTGGGCAGTTGTCCCCTGACAGGTTGTGGGGCCCCCAATAATTGTGTCGAGCTCCTGAAAAAAATGCGCCAGTCTCCTTAATAATCCCGTTTGGGCCGCCAATAATCGCACCGGAGCCCCGTAGAATCACACTGGGGCGAAAAAGTCGCGCAGGTGCTTCTGAAAAGGACGCTGGGGCCTCAAAAGTTCCCACCTGGGCCCCTGAAAATCACGCTGGGAACTCGAAAGAGTCGTGCTGGGGTTCAAGAAAATCAGGACGGAGGCCACAAACGGTCGGGCCGGGGCACCGGAAACTCACGCTGGGCCTAGGGGTACTAAGAATTCTCGCCCGGATCACTGAAAATCACGATAGGGGCATGACAGGTCGCACCGGGGCTTCAAATTCTCATTGTGATCACCCAACAAATGAAGTCGGGGCAATGAAAAGCAGTCCCGATATGGAAAATCACTCTGGGGTCCCAATAACCGCTCCAAACTCCCACAAAGCGTGTTGGGCCACAAACAAACATGTCCTAGCCACTAAAGCTCGAGCTAGGGATCCCAACAAGTGACCACGGGCCCCAAATATCGCGTTCGGGGCCCAAAAATTCCGTCGGTAATCCCAAAATGTAGTGTCGGTAATCAAAAGCGTACCGAGTTTCGCAAAAAGCGACAGGGCCTTAAAATATGCGCTGGAGCTCGAAATAAACACACCGGGAGCGCTAAATAAAAAGCGTAACGGAGGCCCTCGAGGCACACCAGGGCCATCAGACCGCACGGGGCCTAAAAAACAGGCTGGGCCCTCAAAAAGGGAATTGATCGTAAACAAGGAACAAATAGACCGGACACTAAATAAACACATCGGCGTCTTCGAAAACGCGCCGATACCACACAAATATAAAAGGTGTATAAAAAGGCAGCAAAGCTGTAAAAAAAAGATCCGGGTCTCAAACATGTGCCGGGCCCCTAACAAAATTGGCTGGAGCCCTAAAACACATCCGTAGAAGAAGAAAAACGCAACGGGTAAAAAACGAACACCTAGCCAGGGTCACGGCTCGGTAGCCAATCTGGGAGCTTATTTAACCAAAGAGATGAGGTGCATCAAAGCTCAGTGTGTCTCCGGATTTCTTAATCACGAGAAAATGTGGGAAGAATAGATCTAATACATCGAATTGAATTTTTTTTTTTTTTGTTCCAGCGAGCCGCCATGCCAGGCATTCCACATGTCAAATGTGGCACAAGACTATCATGTAACAGTAATTAGCAAAACGTGGGAGCAGTGATAAATTATTCGTGAAATAGGGTGGAATGTACCACTTTCTGAACACTCAATCGACATCCGTCTCCAAGAAGTATCGACATCCTGCTCCTTGATACATGCTTATGAGGTCTTCATGTCTCCTTTCTGACAGTACCTCATTTATAAGTAGCATGTGCATGCTCTCGATCAGGAATGGTGATACACGAACATTTCGCAACGCAATTTCAGGTAAAGGAATTACCTATAATGTGATATGACATGCAGTACCAGTTTATAGCATAGTTATTACTCTCCCTCTCCCGACAATAGCTCTTATTAAATTATGAATCTCAAAACAAATGACAAAGATACCATCATAAGTACCTACACCATTGGCTCGAATTTGAGTCTGAAGACATCGAAAGCATTTTAAATGACACTAATTCCATGGCAAATTTCGACATCCTACTGTGCTCGCGACATCTCACACCTAACGAAAAAAAAACATTATTTTAACCCTGCGTGGGAGGCCTAGCAGAAACCGGAGAAGCGCAAGTAGGGTGGCGAATGCGCCAACTACGCAAGGCGGGTGT